>JACEEZ010020100.1:468928-471428 GCA_016584305.1 Chionoecetes opilio
GCACTCATCGTAAGGCCATTAGGACGCTTTGTCAATACATCACAATGAAGATTTCCGCCCCAAGTGATGTTGTGGATTGTTATTGTCAGGCGTCCTCAGCGTGACCAGAGTGGAGGCAACACTATTTTTTTCTCTCTCTCTCATTCTTTCTTTGTGAGGGCGGGCGGGCGCGTTGCGGCGAGGCACAGTGCCGCCGCCCCGGGACCCCGGCTGTTTGTGGTCACAGATTGAAAGGTTCTCGAGGTGTAATTTTGCCTCAAAGTTGACGTTTACGAGAGTCGTTTGTCGGGCGATAAAGACTGTAATAGTGGAGGCGCGATAATGTTCTTTACGACGCCAGGATCTTCCCTAAGCCTTGTGGTGGGGAATAATGGAGTGGCGCCGCGTGGAGGGGTGTCTTTGCGGGACACTACATAAGTCTTGTATCGGCGTGAGGGATACGAGCCGAGCACACCGCTGACCGCGTCCTCGCAAAAAGGTGGAGTGACGCCGCTTCTCACCGCTTGGCGGAGGATAAAGACTAACTGCCGGACACAAAGTGGCTGCGGCGCCTTAAATCAAGGCAGTCAGGTGACAGAAAAGTGTGGTGTCCCTTGTCATAAAGCCTTGGCCTTCATTACCGCGTCAGGCGTGAGGGATGAGGCGCGTCCCTCCCTTCCCTGCACCACGCCCGCTTCGCCGTGCACGGAAAGGAGGTGGGAAGGGCGCGGCATGCGGGCTCCTGCCGGGATGACCTACGAGGGTGCTGCAGTGAGGGTGGGGAGCGCCTCACGAGCGGCAGCCAGCCAGAACTAATGGAGGACAGCCCTTCGTGGGCCATGAGTCTTATGACCGCCACAAAGGTAGCTGAACCTTTACCATGTAACGAGGTCCCGGCGGCTCCTTAGCACCTACTTAACATCATGCAAACTATTTCTCGCTTCAATGATTTCATTAATTTTCTGATTTATGACGATCATCAAGATTTTCCTTATTCCCCGCATCATCATTATCCTGTTACGAGAAACACCCATCCTTGGTAAATAAGGCGCCTGTGTGACGTATGGGCGGCCAGAAGAAGGGAGGGAGGGGGAGGGAGGGCGGCATAAGCACCAGGTGGGAGCCACAAGTCACCCAAAAAACACGTCCATAATTACGGTAATTTGTGAAAGTGAGCTTCAATTAGCCAGGACGGCGATGTGACCCGGTGTGCGTGCAGCGTGCCCCGGCGATGTGACCCGCTGGGGAGCAAGGGTGGCGCGGGTACGAGTCCTGGCCCGGCCCGGCAGGTCCCGGCAAACTAGCGGTGTGGCGGGGACAGGTGTCAATGCCGGGCCCGTAATGATAGCTGTTTGCAGGAGTAACTCAGCCCTGTAATAACCTCGCATCGCTGCACTCTTGCTGAACACCAAGCTGGGGTTGATTCCTGATGACTTCAATGGGGTACTTAACCGTACTTTCAAAGCTGATGCCACCAGATGTCTTTAGCGGTGTCACTTCCTCTGCACTTTGAGCCTGAATGATCATCAATTACCGTAAATTCCCTGTGCTTCATCGGGGCATAGCAGAATTACACTTCATTACAACAACACAAACAGTTCTTTATAAAAATGTAGTTTGTCATTTTCTTTTTCTGCACGCGTATACAATATTGGCAAAACAAAGAATACTTGAAAACTCTCATCTTTAAAAATCGTCCTTGCATGAAAACACTGCCTGCAAATTCTAAACTATTTATATTTCTAAACTCAACCTATGTTCCCTTATAAAACAAATGGGAATAACAATAATTATAATTTTACTGGGTGATGCTGGTCTCCAACGTCAAAATTGCATAAATCCACACAATAAATCAAGTAAGGGCCATGCGGTTACCTAAGCTATGACCCCTGCAGTATCTCCACACAATCACAGCTCCATGGAATACGGCCGCCGTATCTCCAGCCACACCATAACATTAACACTCACTATTCTAACCCACACAAACACCTTCTACCATTAAATCACCAACAATACAGGAACTTTCCTTATATACCTTACTATCTGACGCTTTAAAACTCATTAAAACCCCACGCGTTGTCAAATAAAATGACAAAATGATAACAAAACACTGAAAAGGCCTTCACCATCCTCCCCTCTGACTCCATATTGCTGATTTTTCTGTATTTCTCCTAAAACACTTATTTGTCATGTGGGCGTCTCGTCAGCAGTGTGAGAGAGGCCGTCAGGAGGCAGGTGTGACTGTAGTGTCTGGGTATTAATATGGAGGAGGCACGGTGGGAGGAGGAGAGACTACTGGTGTGTGTGTGTAGCGTGATGGATGGGCGGTAGTCGTAAGGGTAGTAAGGGCGTAGTCTTTCTTGTGTGGTGGTGGTGGTGGTGGTGGTGGCTGTGGTGGTGGTGGTGGTGAGGGTGGTAGTGGTAGTAGTGGTAGTGGTAGTAGTGGTGGTGGTAGTAGTGACGGTGGTGGTGGTGGTGGTGGTGGTGGTGAGGGTGGTAGTGGTAGTAGTGGTAGTGGTAG
>JACEEZ010020100.1:476428-483928 GCA_016584305.1 Chionoecetes opilio
TTATACTATACTATACTACTATTCCAAGGAGCGGTACTATGCGAACGGGATACAAAAGGCTAAGGAGGGGGTAGATGAATGAAGGGAAGATGCATACAGCTGTTGTAGGAAGGAAGATACCAGAACCAACAACAGAAGGCAAGGAGAGGAAAGGATGCCGTGATAAAAGACGACTAGAAAAATTGAGGATAAAAGGGAAAATAACAATACGACGTGTTGTTTACGGGAGTTATTTGACTAAAGGAGAGAGAGAGAAGGGTATAGGAAAAGATGTAAAGTGAGAGGAAGATACGAAGCGTGAAGGATGAATAGAAGCAAGATTTAAACGAGAAAAAGTTGAATTCGTATAAGAAAGACCGGAGGAGTAAAAATTGAAGGAAAAGTGTGAAAGGAGTGAGTGTGGAGGAAGGTGTGAGACTGGGAGGGAGTGAAGAATGGAGAAAAGAGGGGAGGGAGGGAAGGTGGGGGGGGGAGGAGGGGGGAGGGGTGGAGGGGAGGGGAGAGAGGGATGGAGAGAGGAAGGGGATGGCAGCCGTCACCTAAAGAGGCTAGTGTTTGCCGTCTGGGCTTTTCAACAGTCAAGTGAACAACGCAACACACCACCACTTGCACACACCACCACTTGCCTTCCCTCTCACCACCACCACTACCACACTCCAACACCACCACCACCACCACCACTACCATCACCACCACCACCACTACCACTACCATCATCATCATCACCACCACTACTACCACTATCACTCACTCCACCGCAACTGTCATTACCACCACTATACAGTATACACGCAGTCCTTTCCTACATTATGTCTCCACCACCACAACCACCACTACCACTACCACCACAACACTATCATTCCATACACTTCCCTCTACCATTCTAGCCCCCTACACACTCCACTAATTTCCCATTCATAACCCCTACACCACCTCTCACCTCATCACCCCATTCCCTTCTTCACTACCATTCCCCGTCCCTCCCTCTTCCTTACCACTACTATAACCACCACTCTCTCTCTCTCTCTCTCTCTCTCTCTCTCTCTCTCTCTCTCTCTCTCTCTCTCTCTCTCTCTCTCTCTTTACTACTACTCTCTCTTCAAAAATCCACGTCTTTCCTTCACTCCAATGCCTCTCACTCATATCTCCCTTCATTACAATCACTTCATTAATTTATAAAGCATTCACCCACACTTCCACGAGCATTCCAAGACTCCCACACTATTCACAGCCCTCAATGCTGAAATTACTATTATAACAGCGCACCACCACCACCACCACCACCACACCACCACCAACAAACAACAACAACAACAATAACAACAATAACATAGGACGCGGGAGAGGACAAGGTGAGGGCAGGTTGGAGTGATAACATGGAGGAAGGAGGAAGGAAGGAAGAGAGAGAGAGAGAGAGAGAGAGAGAGAGAGAGAGAGAGAGAGAGAGAGAGAGAGAGAGAGAGAGAGAGAGAGAGAGAGAGAGAGAGAGAGAGAGAGGAGACGAGAGAGAGAGAGAGAGAGAGAGAGAGAGAGTGGGGGGGGGCAGGGGTGGGGGGTAAGGTTGTGTGACGCCCCCCTCGGCAGGCGGGTCCCGGCGGAGGCCCAGCCAAGCCAAACAGTCGCCTTGTTTACTCACGACTCGGTCTGGCCTTGTGTGCGCCACTCCTCTTCCTCATACTCGGCTGAAGGAGCTCAGGGCTTCCCCACCCCGCACACACACACACACACACACACATTTTCCTTCATGTATGTACAATTTAGAGGCACAGCACCGCCCACGGCTGCTTGTTAATGATTGAGTCAACAGGGACGGCGCACCTACGTCCCTCCTGCAATCACTTCCCTCCCGCCACCACCACCGCCACCACCACCACCACAGCCTCCACCATCACCACAAACACCACCACCACCATCACCATAACCCCCACCACTACCACCATCACCATAGCCCTCACCACCGCTGAATTACAGCCACCACCACTACAGCCAAGGCCCCCTCGCCACCCTTCAATATTCCTCAGCGGCTATCCGTCACCCTCACCTCCCTACCTGTCCCGCCACAGATAGATAGATATAGATGCATTATTGACCACAGTATTTACAAGGGAACTCAATAAAATAGTTACGAACTCGATAAAACTCAATAAAAGTCGATAAAACTCATTAAACACAAACATTTACAAAGTATTTCAGACAACTCGCAATTTCATCTTTCTTATCATCACCCACACCAATACATCTCCTGCTCCTCTCACCCATAGGAAGAAAGTGTGTGTGTGTGTGTGTGTGTGTGTGTGTGTGTGTGTGTGTGTGTGTGTGTGTGTGTGTGTGTGTGTGTGTGTGTGTGTGTGTGAATATGTGGAGCTCATCATGGCTCAACCTTGCCTCCCGTGGCTTCCCTTCGCCCCGTTAAACACACACCATCTCTTCCATAGACACACAGGTGAACCTCGCCACCACCACCACCACCACCACCACCACCACCACCACCACCGCCACCATCACCACCACCACCACTATCACCATCACCACCACCACCCCCCCCAACGCCACCTCCCCCTCCCCATGCACGCGCTAATTGTCATTATGTTAAGACAGATTTCTTAGCCACGGCTGCGTCTATAAAGGCCTGGGATCCGGTTACCAAAATCATCGTATCACTGTACCCTCCTTCGTCCCACGTGAAGGAAGGAACTCTAACACTCAGACGACCCACAAAGCAAGGAAAGTCAGCGCACTCCCTTTAACCCCTTCACACCCAGAACGTAATTTCCATTGTAATTTGACCACCATTAAATAATTTTTAGTGAATATCAGCAATGTTTTTATAGATATGACCTGTTTAGTATACTTATCCACTAGCAAATTTGGTATATTAGTTACTTTTCGTTATTTTATGGCTAACAAGAGACCATTTTTTATAGCAAAGGAAAGATCTGGGCGTGAAGGGGTTAACCACACGCAGCTGAGACACTGATAGACAGGTAGATAGATGCTTTATTGACCACAGTATTTAAAAAGGAACTCAATAAAATAGCTACGAACTCAATACAACGCAATACTGACGTTAACTAGTACATAGTCCACACACACTGACGCCCTCAGTATAAATAAAACAAGGCAACGTTCCTCCGTAGGATTTCGACACTCTACGCATCAGAACAAAAGAAGAATATAAGAACATAAGGAAGCTACAAGAGGCCGCGAGACCTACACGTGGTAGTTCCTGTTACTTGACACTCCCTACATCCACCTTTCATCCCCATCCATGAAATTAGCCAGCTTCCTTTTAAAGCTCCCTATTGACTCCGCACTAACCACCTAACGACTGAGTCCATTCCCATCCTTTACCACTCTATTTGTGAACCAGTTTTTCTCTATTTCCTGTTTAAATCTACGCTTTTCCAGCTTGAATCCGTTATTTCTTGTTCTACCGTTGTCTCCGTGTTCTTGTACTCGTTTAATGGCTTTATTCACCCCAGTCATAACCTGTACCAGACGCTTCAAGATTATATGTGCCTCGTGTTTGGGCCAACAATGGGTGATATACACACACTCATTGGAGGCTGTGGTCGTGGGTTCGCGGCCTTAGTGTAGCATAGGACAGGAGGGTCGACAGGAAGGGTGTTACATATATAATTGTTTTTTAATAGAATGCCCGTTTAGGATTGTCCATTGCTAGACCAAAGGAAAGTAATACTATATATACAGGAACTACCTCGTGTAGGTCTCGCGGCCTCTTGTAGCTTCCTTATGTTCTTATGTTCTCGTGATATTTAAATGGAATGAGCCCAATACAAGTATGCGAGTGGCCTTTACCCTAGCCGGGGCCATAACTTGATACTTGATAGTTTATTTGGCTTGGTGTAATACAATAGTGTTCATAATCAATCATACAGTCGTATAAGCCACGGTCCATTAAGCCCAAGCTCTTTTATGGACCTCATGCTATGATAATTTCGTTGTCTCTCGTGGACTAAAGTGAACTATTGATAATTATACATTGACATACCTAATAATTTTAAGTAAGAAAAGAGATAACAATACCTGTAATAATAATAATAATAATAATAATAATAATAATAATAATATATAATAATAATAATAATAATAACGCCTCCGCCACTCACGTAGGAGTCGCTGTAGGGACGTTGTGAGGCACTCGGTATAGTGTTCCTCAGTAAGCCCGCGCAGTAACCGGACCACTGATACATGACAAGCCTTAACCCCTTCACGCCCAAATCTTTCCTTTGCTATAAAAAAAATTATATGTTGCCAAGCCATAAAATTGCAAAGTCACTGAATATACCAAATTAGTTAGTCGACAAGGATACTAAACAGGTCATATCTATAAATTATTGCTTATATTCACAAAAAATCGCCCGTCAGGTTGGCAAGGTTGGTAGAGACGTGTGCTCGCAATGTGCAGCGTCCCTGTGCATTCGGTCAGCGGTTCGAGTCCGCCTAGTTCGTGCTGACGTGGCGGCGCTTTGTATAGTCAATAACCTTGTAGTTGGTACTTGCAAAGTGTCTAGATAGGATGAAAATCTTATCTTATCACAAAAAATCGTCTAGCGGTAGCCAAATTACAGTGGAAATAACGTTCTGGGCCTCAAGGGGTTAAATATAGTGCAGACTGATTCCTTACTGGCCAGCCTTGCTCTATTGGCACACTTTGCGACGCGTGACAAATGAATCGCATAAAAAACCTCATAGATGACTAGTTAGTTAATCAACACCGTCACTTCTAAACTTTATAAATGGTAGTAGTGGTGGTGAAGGTGGTGGTGGTGGTGGAGGTGAAGGTGGAGGTAGTGGTGAAGGTGAAGGTGGAGGTGGTGGTGGTGAAGGTGGTAGTGGTGAAGGTGGTGGTGGTGGTGGAGGGGAAGGTGGTGGTGGAGGTGGTGAAGGTGGTGGTGGTGATGGTGGTGGTGGTGGGGGGGGGAGATGACGTCACAGGCCGGCCACAGTAAACACTTCGCACTAAGATCAACAGTGTCGGAGGGGCGGTAGAAGGGAAACCCCCCACACTTCCCCCCTTCCCCTACCACAACCACCACCACAACCCACCACCACCCACCACAACCATCTCTTTATCAACCCTTCTCTCTTACCTCCAAACATAATATTAAGCAATAATAATATAAAAAATTCAAGTGTCGGTTAAACTTTTCCTATTCCACTTCTTGCCGCTCCGAGTTGTCTCCGGCCCCGCGAGTCATCATTCAGAGATGTAACAAAAAACCTGCTACATGTCCACTTCCCTATCCCTCACTGTAGTCTACTTTCTCGGACACTACACTAGAGCTCCGCCCACTCAAGTCTGTTTTTTTGAACGAGGTAAAAAATCCTGACCCCTTGCTGCTTACTGACTGATATTTGATGCCAAGAGAAGGGAATACTGCGGTTCTTCTAAGTTGCAGTTGTATTTTATCATAGTTAACCATATTATCAGGTAAACATAGGCATAATTTTAAGCATAACATTCTAAGGCCTTAAGATAGATAGAATAGAATTTTCGCCTCGTTTAAAAAATAGATTATAGGAGGAACACGACGAGAGCTTCACCTTCCTCGCCGCTTAATGGTTGACGGAATGCCGTGGAAAAAGGAAAAATTACAGCTCTTCCTTATATCAACAGTAAAGCGACGTTATAACCACCCAGATATCACTTTAAGCTGAAATAGGGACGGAAATGACATACACTGGACTAAACACACCTGGAGAACTCTAAACATTAACCCTTTAACGCCCAGATCTTTCCTTTGCTATGAAATCATCTGCTGTTAGCCATAAAAATTACGAAAATGTAACTTAATATACCAAATTATCTAGTGGACAAGGGTACTAAACAGGTCAGGTCTATAAAATATTGCCTGTGTTCATTATAATCGTCTAATGGTGGTTCTATTACAATAAAAATAACGTTCTGGGCCTCAAGGGGTTAACACAGCCAAGTATATTCCTTGACCACTTCACTTCGAGAAATAAAAAATAAATAAAAAAACATTCACCGTCGCTTCCCTTTCTATTTATCCACGTATTCTCTTAACACTCACTATTAACACTATCCCCTTAATAAACATACCTATAAGAAACACACATATACAAAGGAGTCAAGTGTAGCGACGCTTATCACACTTCCCTTATCTCTTCTCCTACGTGGTGCATTTTTATCCTAAGCACTCTGTTGATAGCGTAGAACGGCGCGAGGTTGACAGCAAGTGTGTATTGTTAACACTAAGAGGTCTCCAGTGATGCTAATGGTGGTGGTGGTGGTGGTGGTGGTGGTGGTGGTTGGTGGTGGAGGTGGAGGTGGGGGTGGAGGTGGTGGTGGTGGTGGTGTGGTGGTGGTGATGATGATGGTGGTGGTGGTGGAGGTGGAGGTGGAGGTGGTGGTGGAGGTGGTGGTGGTGGTGGTGGTGGTGTGGTGGTGGTGGTGGTGGTGGGGGGGGGCGAGGTGGGGGGGGGCGAGGTGGGGGCACGCCTCAATACTGATCCGCTATAACAACACGCTCTTTGGGTGCTAAAAAATCTGCCAGCGAGACGAAAAATGAAAGAGAGCGATCTTGACAGGTACGACGTGTGTGTGTGTGTGTGTGGGTGTGTGTGTTGGGGGGGGGGGTTAAAGGGCGAAACAGCTGATCATGGCTGAATAAGCATTTTCTCATCGCTGACATAAGCTAATAGACCTTGTTTCTATTGACTTGGCACGTCCATGGGATTAAGTCATAAAAAAAAGGAAAAAATATAAATAATTATGATGATAATAATAATAATAATCATAATAATAATAATAATAACTATAGGAATAACAATGATAATAAAAATAATAATGATAAAATAATAATGACAATAATAGTAATAATAATAATAATAATAATAATAATAATAATAATAATAATAAGAAAAACTATAATAAAATAATATAATAATAAAAATAATAATAATAATAATAATAATATTAATAAAAATATAAAAAAAAAATAATAATAATACCAAAGAAAAATTCCCAACTCCACCACCAACAGACCTTTTCCCAAACAATTTTTGTAGTGAAAAATAGTGTTGTGTTTGGCCAGGCTGCGGCGAGGAGGCGACGCCCGGCGCGGCGCAGCGATGCCGGACGCCCCCACACACGCCACACAGACTCATGCGATATCAAAACCTGCTTAGATCGGAGATTTCAATACGGTCGTAGAAAGTGACCTCTGGAGACTTCAAGAGTGTCGAAGAAATGAGGTCCAGTGTGTGTGTGTGTGTGTGTGTGTGTGTGTGTGTGTGTGTGTGTGTGTGTGTGTGTGTGTGTGTGTGTGTGTGTGTGTATTCATCTAGTTGTATTTTACAGGGCCAGAGCAATGCTCGTGTGGCCCCGTCTCCATATCAACATTTTTATCATTCATCCTTAGTGCTTTGTGTTGGCCGAAGCCACCACCCCGGAGAGCAGGTCACAAACCCCGGCTAACACCCGGTACCCATTCACTGCTGGGTGGACAGGGG
>JACEEZ010020100.1:488928-521428 GCA_016584305.1 Chionoecetes opilio
ACTGCCGAGCTTTCAATAACATGTCTTCATTATTATTCTACTAACTCAGATTAAAATGAGCTGCCACAACTTCCGTTTCTCAAGAGCCAACTATCCTCAAGAAAAAAATCTGGGGGAACAAAACACAGGCAGACAATGCAAATTAATAAAAAGTATTGATAAATTCTTTAAAATGACGTATTTCTAAGTCTCTTTATACCACGATGAACACCTTCCTCCCTCCACCCCACCCACCCCACACACACAGCCCCCCCACACACACAGCCCCTCCACACACACACACAGCCCCTCCACACACACACAGCCCCCCCCACACACACAGCCCCCCCACACCACACACACAGCCCCTCCACACACACACACAGCCCCTCCACACACACACACAGCCCCTCCACACACACAGCCCCTCCACACACACACACAGCCCCTCCACACACACAGCACCCCCCACAACACACAGCCCCCCCCACACACACAGCCCCTCCACACACACACACACACAGCCCCTCCACACACACACACAGCCCCCCCACACACACAGCCCCCCCCACACACACAGCCCCTCCACACACACACACACACACACACACACACACACACACACACACACACACACACACACACACAGCCCCTCCACACACACACACACACACACACAGAAAAACTTGATATATATAAATACGGAGACGAGACCACTATATAGAGAAAGGTCAGGCCGGGTATGATACAATTACTTAAGCTATAAATAAACACACACACACACACACACACACACACACACACACACACACACACACACACACACACACACATTTAAAGGCCACACTCTCCTTTGTTTACATGTACTGACTGTGCAAATACCACATTCTACCAAGAGACGGAAAGCCCATATTGTCTTGCAAGTATTGTTTTTGTGTGTGTGTGTGTCTGTGTCTGTGTCTGTGTCTGTGTCTGTGTCTGTGTCTGTGTCTGTGTGTGTGTGTGTGTGTGTGTGTGTGTGTGTGTGTGCGTTGCCCCTGACGTGTGTGTGGGAGGAGGAAGAGGACCTGCTCGCCTTGGAGTGTTTGCCGGTGTCATCACAACCCTGGGCCGGGAAATTAAGTCAGGGCGCCTCTATCCTCTCTTTCTCTCTCTAGTCCTGCACTCTCATTGTCCGCGGGGATGAACGTGTTTTTTCCCCGTTCCCCAATCAAATTCCCAACCAATGGATAAATTTCGACTCATCTGCTGACTCTGGGAATACCCGAGTAGTGAGGCCGCCTGTGTGGGTTCGCGCGGCCACCATGCACCCAGGCACCCAGGCAGGCAGACAGGCAGACATAGGCCACTAGTAAAGCAACTTTTTTCTGCTGCTGCCGTCCAGACCACGATGCCAATCATAATAAGTGACGTATGTCGATGGCACTTAACTCTGACTGTCAAGAGGGAGGGAGGGGAGGGGGGGAGGTAGGGATAGGGTGGGAGGGATGGTAGGTTGGAGAGGGTATGAGGGTTGGTAGGTAGGGAATGGTAGGAAGGAGGGATGGTAGGGGAGGGTAGGAGGGAGGATAAGAGAGCAACTTTACCTGAGAATCAAGTGACCTAACTGGAGTTGATGTCTTGTGTGACAGGTAAGGTAGGTCATCAGAAGCAGGGAGTGGGCAGCAGGGAGTGAGCAGCAGGGGACAGACCAAGCGGCAGGCAGGCCACAACGACTGCACCAAGTTGTGAACGTTGCGATTAAGAACAGTTACGATTACGAATTAACGATGACGAAGATTTAAGCACTATTAACAATCTAAACAAGACCGGAGTAGCCATCACCCCCTACACAATCCTCTCTCACTCCCCCTACACTATTGCAAAGGTAAACAAAAAATCTCGTCTGCATCAAGCCAACGCAAAGAAAACTCCTCTTTTTGCCTTTACAAGCATAAGATTCACGCGAGTTATTATGCACTCCTAACAACCAAATTATCACAGCACACGTTTCCCATCACCGAACCACCACTTAAGTCCATGATTCAGTTTTAACCATCATGCAAACATAGTCTAATACACCCATATTTGCATTATGCTGTGACATTTATTCCTTTGACTTTCTTTCCTACAATCGTTCGGACAATATGCACGAAGGCAGCTGAGCAGGTGAAGCAAAATACGTGAAGTAGAGAGAGATAGAGAGCGACAGCTAGTTTTGCATGACACGGCATGGAGAGGTTGTGTTTGAGGTTGTAGTTGTTGATTGTGAAAGGTACGTAGGAATGGTAGCAGCGTCTCTAACCAGGGTGAGTTATAATGGTTAGATATGGTTCAAGGCAATGGTTGGCGATACTGTGTTGTTGTTGTTGTTAAGGTCAAGATATCAAAGCCTCAGATATACAGTTGTTTTGATGCTGCAAGGCTGTGGGTTATTGTATGGTTGTAGTGAGGACAGGGACACAGAATAACAGAATACCTCAGACATCTCTCACCTCTGAGTGACGGAAAGTATAGACGTCAACGGGGAGGAAAGGGAAGGGCCGGCCGCTACCTGCTACCCGGTAATGAGGGGCTGGAGGCGAGGCAAAAACAAGGCCTCCGCAGCTATTATACCAGTGGAGTAATCTAATAATTTTGAGGTCTGTGAGGATTAACACGAGACCTCATGACCCACTTGACAGCCGTACGACACAGCCTTACCGCAAATCATGGCTGACACCACCTGATTGTGTTCAGACCGAGTTAAGTGAGTCATCGCATGAAAAACACGACGAAACCACAAAATGTTGAGCTACTGACCCCGAAAATTAAATCACATCACAGAGGAAATAATCATCTTCTATAATAATATAATCGAAAGTGTGTGCGTGTGTATGTCTGTGTGTGTGTGTGTGTGTGTGTGTGTGTGTGTCCGCTATAGGTTCCGCCCCTAGTGGCGCAATCCCATCATATGGCACAGTTTTGGAACCAGGTCGACCAGGGGAAGGTTTTAAGGCCACTTTGGGGATGAGCCAATCACTTTTATTTATTTTTTATTTTTAGTATTAGCGAGAATTGTGAGAAAAAAAAAATTACGCGAGAAATTTTGCATGAAAAAAGAAAGATATCGAAACGAACGCACGACTGACGGACGGTTTCTTTTACTTCAGTCCTATTACTTCAGTCCTATTACTTCAGTCCTATAATATCACTGGACAAGGAAAGGGAGAAGTTGTGTTCATTCCCAAGATTCCAATCATCCCATCAGACATGCCATTTGATTTCAAGAGACTTCAGTTTCCAGTGAAAGTCAGCTTTGCCATGTCAATCAACAAGTCACAAGGCCAATCACTGAAGTATGTTGGACTTCACCTACTTCAACCTTGCTTCTCCCATGGTCAGCTCTATGTTGGATGCTCAAGAGTGGGAGATGGCAGCAAGCTCTTTATCCTCACACACAACAAAAAGACCAAGAACATTGTCTATCCTGCTGCTTGGCAGTAATATTTTGTCAGATTTTGTGATAACCCAAAATTATTCTGTGAGATTAAACTCATGGTTGTGTGAAATACATTATTATCATTAAAATACAAGTGTTACAATTATTGGGCGAAGGCCCACCAAAAGCCCTCCGCAGGAGCTAGCCAAAAAGTCCGCCCGGAGGGCAGCTTTTCGGCTAGTAATCTATATACCCTAGCACAGCAAGAAAATAGCGTAGCCAATACCCAAGTGCCTCTCGCTAAACTGGAACATAAGATGCCACTAAAATCTAAATTCGTAGAGTATTTGAATTACATTTCTCTTAGATGGAACATTGGTACTTGTATGAAACCGAGATTGGTCAAGAATTACTCAACAATTCTTATATAATAATTTCCCCCGTGCCAACAAACATGCCTCCATCTCCCTAACAAAGAAAACACATAGAAAATACACATAAATCACGACAAAGATCAAATCAAGGAACCTGTTGTTGTCTCCGAGGTGTCTTGATACTCCTCTTCAAGATCAGTTTGACAAGAAGATAACAATTAATAACAGTGTAAGGTGGCAAGTGCCATGGCTATAAATAAAAGAGAATGAAGGGGCGAATATATAGCTTAACTGTTAAAACTCTTCCACTTGTAGTGTGGAATAGGAACACAAATGAGTGAAGGGTTTGGTGGTGGTGGTGGTGGTGGTGGTGGCGGCGGCAATGTGGCATTTTTAATACATGTTGACAAGTGAACCGTAATGCCTGTGTGTGTGGTGTGTGTGTGTGTGTGTGTGTGTGTGTGTGTGTGTGTGTGTGTGTGTGCGTGTGTGTGTGTGTGTGTGTGTGTGTGTGTGTGTGTGTGTGTGTGTGTGTGTGTGTGTGTGTGTGCGTGTGCGTGTGTGTGTGTGTGTATGTGTGTGTGTGTGTGTGTGTGTCTGCCCTCCAGTGCTGGCATTCAAAGAACATGAATGCTCTCTCTCTCTCTCTCTCTCTCTCTCTCTCTCTCTCTCTCTCTCTCTCTCTCTCTCTCTCTCTCTCTCTCTCTCTTTCTAATCACTACTATATACCTCGTTCTTACATCTGCCATAACGTTACCATAGTTCGTACTCACTTTTTTTCCCTCCTTCTCCTCTCTCCTCCCCTTCCTTCCTTACCGCCCCCTCTCCCCCCCTCCCCCTCCCCCTTCTCCCCTCTCCCTCCCTTCCGTACTCCCCCGCCCCCTCACCTATCTCCCGCGGCACGTACTCTTCCCAGACAGTAAACCACTCTACTATTTCCCCGTCAATAGATCACCACAAGCCCGTCATTACCTCACACCTCCACTCCACACTGCTCCACCGCCCATCCCGCCTCCCGCACCCTCCCACCCGCACACCTCCACCGCATCCTTAACACTCTTCATCCTTACTGAGGGAATCCATACAGACTCAAATAGGTGGTGCTTAAGACATAAAACTACCACCACCACCACTACTACTATGAGTCTAGTTTCTATGGTACTATATTACTAGTACTATATTACTAGTACTATATATAACAGACCAACACTTATATTACCTAAACCTCTTCCTCCTCTATATCCATTTTCTGTTCCCTCTATGTAGTATACGACACCATAAAATCGCTTGTTTATCATGTAAGTTGTCACGTGATGTATAATAGGATATGACGTCAGTTTAGTGCTGAATGACAACATACATTAAAAAATAAAAAATAAAAAATAAAAAAGAACGAGCGTGCGTGCGATGAACGGTGAACCAGTTTAAGAAATTCCCCGGCTCTAACGGCGCGGCAAAATCTGTAAGGAGAAAACTAAAACAAGAAAAAACACGGGAAAATAAACTCCTACTATTCTTTTTAAGCCCAAGTTTCTTTTTTGCCGAGGTATTCGTAGTTGTGTTTGAGGTTGTAGCAGTTGATTGTGAAAGGTAGTAGGAGTGGTAGCAGCGTCTCTAACCAGTGTATAGGTTATGATGGTTCGGTATGGTGCAAGGCGATGGTTGGCGATACTGTTGTTGTTGTTGTTGTTGTTGTTAAGGTAACGATATTAATGCCTCAGATATTCAGTTCTTTTGATGCTGCAAGGTTGTGGGTTCTTGTATGTATGGTTGTAGTGAGAAAGGTATCACCGTATCATAGTTATAGCTGTGGTTATGGTGCCTCAAAACAGTATGTGGGCTGAAGTAAAGTGAGATGCGATGAGTATTGTATAGAAATGGAGTATAGTGAAATGGAGTATAGTGCATAGGAAAGAACAGAAGCATAACCAAAGCATAACCAAAGCATAACCAAAGCATAACCAAAGCATAACCAAAGCATAACCACGTGCGATTCCACTAATGTCATGGTGCGTGCTGATGGCGGTGTGTTGTACCTCGTCCCTCACGTTAAAAAGTCAATCAATGCAGTGTTAGGTAAGGGAGAAGCGGTGGTTGACAGGGTCCCGGTGGTGGGGGAGTGCGTGCGGTTAGGGTGCGGCGTGGTAATAGTGGTTGTAATGGTAGGTAGCGGGACGAGGGCGCGTAGTGATGGACAGGACCGTTTAGTTCAGTGGGTGTGTAGGTAGGTAGCAGGGCGTGTTGTGAATAGCTATGACGTGTTATAGATAGTTGTAGGAACCACTCGCTACCATAGTTGTAAGCACCTGTCGCTACCATTGTTAAGGTGTATGGTAGGGCAACGGAGGCTGGTTATTGGGTGTGTAGGTAGCAGGGCGTGTTGTGAATAGCTATGACGTGTTATAGATAGTTGTAGGAACCTCTCGTTACCATTGTTCAGGTGTATGCTAGGACATACTGGTTACTGGTTATTGGGGAGGCGGTGGCCAAGTGGTTAGCGTCTTGGAGTGCTGAACTCAAATGTACCGAGTTCGAATCCTGCCGGGGGCAACTCTTTCAAGAGCCTGGTAGGGGAGCAGAAGGTCCCGAGTTCAAGTCTCACCAAGGAGCAACTGTCAAAGCCATCGTCGAGTGACCGAAGCAACCCACATGCAGCGTATACCTGTCTGCCGATTGCGAGTGTGACGATGGACTCTAGGGGCTGCATGCGCCTAACATGGAGATCAATAACATCATAGAAAATTATATCTTCACCTGAGACCACAGGTGTCACTATAAAAATCCAGCCTGCGCCACCAACGGGCGAGTTCGACCAACATCAAGATTCTCCATATGCCTACAGGCGCTATAGGCTACAACGTCCAAAAAAAAAAAAAACATAGGAGGCTGGTTGTAGCGTATGTAGTATGGTTGTAGAGTGGGTGTAGGAATAGTAAGGTATGTTGTAAATAGCTATGACGTGTTATAGGTAGTTGTAGGAAACTCTCTACCATGTACTCGCTAAGGTGTATGGTAAGGCGAAGGAGGCTGGTTATTGGGTGTAGGAATAGTAAGGTATGTTGTAAATAG
Organism: Chionoecetes opilio; assembly: GCA_016584305.1. Taxonomy (NCBI): domain Eukaryota; kingdom Metazoa; phylum Arthropoda; class Malacostraca; order Decapoda; family Majidae; genus Chionoecetes; species Chionoecetes opilio. The sequence goes on from JACEEZ010020100.1 coordinate 495,751, forward strand.
CTATGACGTGTTATAGGTAGTTGTAGGAAACTCGCTACCATGTACTCGCTAAGGTGTATGGTAAGGCGAAGGAGGCTGGTTGTTGGGTGTAGGTATAGTAAGGTATGTTGAGAGCAGCCATGTGGCGTGTGGTAAGTTACTGTTCGTTATATGGAAGGTAGAATAAATAAATGTAACAAGCAAACAAAGTGTGGGCAGTAAGGTAACAGTAAGGTTCCTCATGCCTAAGGAAGGAAGATAAAAGCCTACAGGCACTCCTAGGCTCCAACGTCAAAAATAATAATAATAATAACAACGTATCTTAACCTGACCCAATCAATTTTCATTAGTTTTCAATGTACGTGTGTCTGGCTTATTTCCTCTTCAATGTTACACTGGAGAAAAGGGTGGAAGGGTGGCGGGAAAGGGCGCGCTTAGGCTTCACCGCAGACATACACGTGTTTTGTTCTCTTGAGTGCCAGTAGCATATTCCCCAACTCTATGCGAGTATGTGGTTTCCGAGTGAAGACGCTTGGCTGTAGCTCCGAAACTAACCATAGGATATTCTCGCAAATACCCTCATTGTGATTCCCACGCAGTTACCATTCATAGTCCAGTGAACTTAATCTAACCTTACCGTAATCTAACGTAACCTAACCTGACGTGTTCAAGAGTAAACGCGACATACTCTTTCAGAAAACGGGAATATGCGTCCCGGTACGACTAAACTCGCCGCACGTTAAGTTGGCGAAAATAGGGTTCCTTCACTCCCCCTTCCGAACGCACGGGATGGGCTGAGGTGTTGGGTGAGAATGCCTTACTCCAAGTTCCGCCCTAAACCTCGAATTAACACCCAACACCTCAGCCAATCCCGTGCTTTCGGATGGGGGGAGTGAGGGGGCCCAATTCTCGCCAACTTAACGTGCGGGGAGTTTTTTTTTCATAGAATAGTTCTGTGTGGTCTTTAAAAATTCGCTCTTGACGGAACACACGTCTACCGAACACATGGGACTGCGAAAACGGAGGATTAAAAACTCTTGGTCGCCACCTGGGTAAGGATTCATTAGTATCCTCAGGTTATACCGCCATCAAGGTTACCATTGAGAGAGTGGTGTTGATACCCTCTCTAATGATGATGATGATGATGATGATGATGATGATGATGATGATGATGATGATGATGATGAGAATAAGTATCCTAACCTAACCTAACCTAATCTAATCTAAACTTAACAAACCCTAACTTTTTTTGCAGTACTTTTTTTCTTGATACTTTCTATGATGATGATGATGATGATGATGATGTTTAACTTCTTTTTTTCTGCCTTTTTTTACGTTGGAGCCTATACGCCTGCAGGGTTTTTTTTATCTTCCTTCCTGAGGCTTTTTTCTATCCGTTATTCGAATACACTTTCATATGCGTTGTGTTGCTCCGATACGAGGCGAGGTCTTGTTTCACGTGTGTCCCGTCACCGCCTGGAGGCCTCGACACCATCACAGAAAGCCTCGGCGGCCTCAGGGAAGGGCGCCGCTCCAGTCTTTCTCATTTTTTTGACATGGAAACAGGTCAAACTAGGAGGGGGGGCACTCAGTAGAGCGCATACCTCCGCCCGAATATTTCATCAATTGGTTGCCATGGCAAAAGTTGTGATTCGATTTCATCCAAAATTAAATCAGTTCTTCCTTATACCAAATAGATCTGGTATACCAAGTTTGGTCCAAATCTATTCGTAACTTTTCGAGAAATCCTGTACACTAACAGACAGACAGACAGACAGATCGGGGTGAAAACATAACCCCTCCAACTTCGTTGGCGGAGGTAATAATGTATACACAACTACCGGTAAATAGTGCTCCCTGGACGGCACCCAGACAACGCCACCGTGACAGGGACCATCATTGCCTCAGGTGTCCTGGCGCCCTTGTCCGAAAAAGAGTTCATATGGATCAACATAATAAGACAGCGTGAGGTCTAGGTTGTCCAGTGACAAGGGGAGGGAGGGGGTGAGCGTATATTGAATCATTGCAATACTGAGATGGACAGACAAAGGATGGGAGTAAGTATACTCGCCTAGCAATAGCTGCGTTGCCGCGGGACCAGGCAGTTAGTAATTGCAGAGAAGTAAGTCTGAAAATAGCAACATGCAATAAGACGGTGAAATGCACGTTGATGAAGACATAATTCCGACGCGAATATGAAGGGAACAAGTTTTAGTTGCTAATAGCACAAGATCCTTGAGTTGAGGCAAGGTTTGCGAGCTTTACAATCAGAGAAAGTGAGTGGAATGCCCGCTTCCTTTGTAAAGACAATTACCTTGGCAATGCGTTAACCCCAGACACCCGTGCCATCGACATGGAAGTAGTAATCTAAAAACGGGAAAAGAAAGTAGTCACCCCAGTTCCTGCCAGCCTGCTTATCAGACAATGTCATAATGGCTGCAGCATTTCCGCTTCGCTGAGTCCCAAGGCGGCGCCGAGGCGACACAGCCACACAGACAAGGCAGTGATGGAAGGGGCGAAACAGCCACACAGACAAGGCAGTGATGGCAGGGGCCACACAGGCACACAGATAAGGCAGTGATGGCAGGGGCGACACAGCCACACAGACAAGGCAGTGATGGCAGGGGCCACACAGGCACACAGATAAGGCAGTGATGGCAGGGGCGACACAGGCACACAGATAAGGCAGTGATGGCAGGGGCCACACAGGCACACAGATAAGGCAGTGATGGCAGGGGCCACACAGGCACACAGATAAGGCAGTGATGGCAGGGGCCACACAGGCACACAGATAAGGCAGTGATGGCAGGGGCGACACAGGCACACAGATAAGGCAGTGATGGCAGGGGCGAACACAGGCACACAGATAAGGCAGTGATGGCAGGGCCACACAAGGCACACAGATAAGGCAGTGATGGCAGGGGCCACACAGGCACACAGACAAGGCAGTGATGGCAGGGAGACACAGGTACACAGATAAGGGAGTGATGGCAGGGCGACACAGGCACACAGATAAGGCAGTGATGGCAGGGCCACACAGGCACACAGATAGGCAGTGATGGAAGGGTTGACACAGGCACACAGATAAAGCAGTGATGGCAGGGGCCACACAGGCACACAGATAAGGCAGTGATGGAAGGGGCCACACAGGCACACAGATAAAGGCAGTGATGGCAGGGCCACACAGGCACACAGATAAAGGGAGTGATGGCAGGGCCACACAGGCACACAGATAAGGCAGTGATGGAAGGGGCCACACAGGCACACAGATAAGGCAGTGATGGCAGGGCCACACAGGCACACAGATAAGGCAGTGATGGCAGGGGCGACACAGGTACACAGATAAGGCAGTGATGGCAGGGGCCACACAGCCACACAGATAAGGCAGTGATGGCAGGGGCCACACAGGCACACAGATAAGGCAGTGATGAAGGGGCGAAACAGCCACACAGACAAGGCAGTGATGGCAGGGGCCACACAGGCACACAGATAAGGCAGTGATGGCAGGGGCGACACAGCCACACAGACAAGGCAGTGATGGCAGGGGCCACACAGGCACACAGATAAGGCAGTGATGGCAGGGGCGACACAGGCACACAGATAAAGCAGTGATGGCAGGGGCCACACAGGCACACAGATAAGGCAGTGATGGGAGGGGCCACACAGGCACACAGATAAGCAGTGATGGCAGGGGCCACACAGGCACACAGATAAGGCAGTGATGGCAGGGGCGACACAGGCACACAGATAAGGCAGTGATGGCAGGGGCGACACAGGCACACAGATAAGGCAGTGATGGCAGGGGCCACACAGGCACACAGATAAGGCAGTGATGGCAGGGGCCACACAGGCACACAGACAAGGCAGTGATGGCAGGGGCGCACAGGTACACAGATAAGGCAGTGATGGCAGGGGCGACACAGGCACACAGATAAGGCAGTGATGGCAGGGGCCCCACAGGCACACAGATAAGGCAGTGATGGAAGGGTTGACACAGGCACACAGATAAAGCAGTGATGGCAGGGGCCACACAGGCACACAGATAAGGCAGTGATGGAAGGGGCCACACAGGCACACAGATAAGGCAGTGATGGCAGGGGCCACACAGGCACACAGATAGGCAGTGATGGCAGGGGCCACACAGGCACACAGATAAGGCAGTGATGGAAGGGGCCACACAGGCACACAGATAAGGCAGTGATGGCAGGGCCACACAGGCAAAACAGATAAGGCAGTGATGGCAGGGGCGACACAGGTACACAGATAAGGCAGTGATGGCAGGGGCCACACAGCCACACAGATAAGGCAGTGATGGCAGGGGCCACACAGGCACACAGATAAGGGAGTGATGGAAGGGGCCACACAGGCAACAGATAAGGCAGTGATGGCAGGGGCCACACAGCACACAGATAAGGCAGTGATGGCAGGGGCCACACAGGCACACAGATAAGGCAGTGATGGAAGGGGCCACACAGGCACACAGATAAGGCAGTGATGGCAGGGGCCACACAGGCACACAGATAAGGCAGTGATGGCAGGGGCCACACAGGCACACAGATAAGGCAGTGATGGCAGGGGCCACACAGGCACACAGATAAGGCAGTGATGGCAGGGGCCACACAGGCACACAGATAAGGCAGTGATGGCAGGGGCGACACAGGCACACAGATAAGGCAGTGATGGCAGGGGCCACACAGGCACACAGATAAGGCAGTGATGGCAGGGGCCACACAGGCACACAGATAAGGCAGTGATGGCAGGGGCCAACAGGCACACAGATAAGGCAGTGATGGCAGGGCCACACAGGCACACAGATAAGGCAGTGATGGCAGGGGCCACACAGGTACACAGATAAGGCAGTGATGGCAGGGGCCACACAGGTACACAGATAAGGCAGTGATGGCAGGGGCCACACAGGCACACAGATAAGGCAGTGATGGCAGGGGCCACACAGACACACAGATAGGCAGTGATGGCAGGGGCCACACAGGCACACAGATAAGGCAGTGATGGCAGGGGGCCACACAGGCACACAGATAAGGCAGTGATGGAAGGGGCGACACAGGCACACAGATAAGGCAGTGATGGCAGGGGCCACACAGGCACACAGATAAGGCAGTGATGGCAGGGGCGACACAGGCACACAGATAAGGCAGTGATGGAAGGGGCGACACAGGCACACAGATAAGGCAGTGATGGCAGGGGCGACACAGGCACACAGATAAGGCAGTGATGGGCAGGGGCGACACAGGCACACAGATAAGGCAGTGATGGCAGGGGCCACACAGGTACACAGATAAGGCAGTGATGGCAGGGGGGACACAGGTACACAGATAAAGGGAGTGATGGCAGGGGCCACACAGCCACACAGATAAGGCAGTGATGGAAGGGGCCACACAGGCACACAGATAAGGCAGTGATGGCAGGGGCCACACAGGCACACAGATAAGGCATGATGGGAGGGGCCACACAGGCACACAGATAAGGCAGTGATGGCAGGGGCCACACAGGCACACAGATAAGGCAGTGATGGAAGGGGCCACACAGGCACACAGATAAGGCAGTGATGGCAGGGGGCCACACAGGCACACAGATAAGGCAGTGATGGCAGGGGGCCACACAGGCACACAGATAAGGCAGTGATGGCAGGGGCCACACAGGCACACAGATAAGCCAGTGATGGCAGGGGCACACAGGCACACAGATAAGGCAGTGATGGCAGGGCGACACAGGCACACAGATAAGGCAGTGATGGCAGGGGCCACACAGGCACACAGATAAGGCAGTGATGGCAGGGGCCACACAGGCACACAGATAAGGCAGTGATGGCAGGGGCCACACAGGCACACAGATAAGGGAGTGATGGCAGGGGCGACACAGGCACCAGATAAGGCAGTGATGGCAGGGGCCACACAGGCACACAGATAAGGCAGTGATGGCAGGGGCCACACAGGCACACAGATAAGGCAGTGATGGCAGGGCCACACAGGCACACAGATAAGGCAGTGATGGCAGGGGCGACACAGGCACACAGATAAGGCAGTGATGGCAGGGCGACACAGGTACACAGATAAGGCAGTGATGGCAGGGGCCACACAGGCACACAGATAAGGCAGTGATGGCAGGGGCGACACAGGTACACAGATAAGGCAGTGATGGCAGGGCGACACAGGCACACAGATAAGGCAGTGATGGGAGGGGCCCACAGGCACACAGATAGGCAGTGATGGCAGGGGCCACACAGGCACACAGATAAGGCAGTGATGGCAGGGGCCACACAGGCACACAGATAAGGCAGTGATGGCAGGGGCCACACAGACACACAGATAAGGCAGTGATGGCAGTGGGCCACACAGGCACACAGATAAGGCAGTGATGGCAGGGGCCACACAGGCACACAGATAAGGCAGTGATGGCAGGGGCCACACAGGCACACAGATAAGGCAGTGATGGCAGGGGGTACACAGGCACACAGATAAGGCAGTGATGGCAGGGGCCACACAGGCACACAGATAAGGCAGTGATGGCAGGGGCCACACAGGCACACAGATAAGGCAGTGATGGCAGGGGCCACACAGGTACACAGATAAGGCAGTGCTGGCAGGGGCCACACAGGTACACAGATAAGGCAGTGATGGCAGGGGCCACACGGCACACAGATAAGGCAGTGATGGCAGGGGCCACACAGACACACAGATAAGGCAGTGATGGCAGGGGCCACACAGCCACACAGATAAGGCAGTGATGGCAGGGGCCACACAGGCACACAGATAAGGCAGTGATGGCAGGGGCCACACAGCACACAGATAAGGCAGTGATGGCAGGGGCCACACAGGCACACAGATAAGGCAGTGATGGAAGGGGCCACACAGGCACACAGATAAGGCAGTGATGGAAGGGGCCACACAGGCACACAGATAAGGCAGTGATGGCAGGGGCCACACAGGCACACAGATAAGGCAGTGATGGCAGGGGCGACACAGGCACACAGATAAGGCAGTGATGGCAGGGGCCACACAGGCACACAGATAAGGCAGTGATGGAAGGGGCGACACAGGCACACAGATAAGGCAGTGATGGCAGGGGCCACACAGGCACACAGATAAGGCAGTGATGGAAGGGGCCACACAGGCACACAGATAAGGCAGTGATGGAAGGGGCCACACAGGCACACAGATAAGGCAGTGATGGCAGGGGCCACACAGGCACACAGATAAAGGGAGTGATGGAAGGGGCGACACAGGTACACAGATAAGGCAGTGATGGCAGGGGGGACACAGGCACACAGATAAGGCAGTGATGGAAGGGGCCACACAGGCACACAGATAAGGCAGTGATGGCAGGGGCCACACAGGCACACAGATAAGGCAGTGATGGAAGGGGCCACACAGGCACACAGATAAGGCAGTGATGCAGGGGCCACACAGGCACACAGATAAGGCAGTGATGGAAGGGGCGACACAGGCACACAGATAGCAGGGTGAGGGCCACACGGCACAAGATAAGGCAGTGATGGCAGGGGCGACACAGGCAACAGATAAGGCAGTGATGGAAGGGGGCGACACAGGCACACAGATAAGGCAGTGATGGCAGGGGCCACACAGGCACACAGATAAGGCAGTGATGGCAGGGGCGACACAGGCACACAGATAAGGCAGTGATGGAAGGGGCGACACAGGCACACAGATAAGGCAGTGATGGCAGGGGCGACACAGGCACACAGATAAGGCAGTGATGGCAGGGGCGACACAGGCACACAGATAGGCAGTGATGGCAGGGGCCACACAGGCACACAGATAGGCAGTGATGGAAGGGCGACACAGGCACACAGATAAGGCAGTGATGGCAGGGGCCACACAGGCACACAGATAAGGCAGTGATGGCAGGGCCACACAGGCACACAGATAAGGCAGTGATGGAAGGGGCGACACAGGCACACAGATAAGGCAGTGATGGCAGGGGCCACACAGGCACACAGATAAGGCAGTGATGGCAGGGGCCACACAGGCACACAGATAAGGCAGTGATGGCAGGGCCACACAGGCACACAGATAAGGCAGTGATGGCAGGGGCCACACAGGCACACAGATAAGGCAGTGATGGCAGGGGCACAGGTACACGATAAGGCAGTGATGCAGGGCACACGGCACACAGATAGGCAGTGATGGAAGGGGCACACAGGCACACAGATAAGGCAGTGATGGCAGGGGCCACACAGGCACACAGATAAGGCAGTGATGGCAGGGGCCACACAGGCACACAGATAAGGCAGTGATGGGAGGGGCGACACAGGCACACAGATAAGGCAGTGATGGCAGGGGGCCCCACAGGCACACAGATAAGGCAGTGATGGCAGGGGCCACACAGGCACACAGATAAGGCAGTGATGGCAGGGGCCACACAGGCACACAGATAAGGCAGTGATGGCAGGGGCGACACAGGCACACAGAAAAGGCAGTGATGGCAGGGGCCACACAGCACACAGATAAGGCAGTGATGGCAGGGGCCACACAGGTACACAGATAAGGCAGTGATGGCAGGGGCCACACAGGTACACAGATAAGGCAGTGATGGCAGGGGCACACAGGCACACAGATAAGGCAGTGATGGCAGGGGCCACACAGACACACAGATAAGGCAGTGATGGCAGGGGCAAAACAGGCACACAGATAAGGCAGTGATGGCAGGGGCCACACAGGCAACAGATAAGGCAGTGATGGCAGGGGCCCACCACACGGCCACACAGATAAGGCAGTGATGGCAGGGGCCACACAGGCACACAGATAAGGCAGTGATGGCAGGGGCCACACAGGCACACAGATAAGGCAGTGATGGCAGGGGCCACACAGGCACACAGATAAGGCAGTGATGGCAGGGGCCACACAGGCACACAGATAAGGCAGTGATGGCAGGGCGACACAGGTACACAGATAAGGCAGTGATGGCAGGGGCCACACAGGCACACAGATAAGGCAGTGATGGCAGGGGCCACACAGGCACACAGATAAGGCAGTGATGGCAGGGGCCACACAGGCACACAGATAAGGCAGTGATGGCAAGGGGCCACACAGGCACACAGATAAGGCAGTGATGGCAGGGGCCCACAGGACACAGATAAGGCAGTGATGGCAGGGGCCACACAGGCACACAGATAAGGCAGTGATGGCAGGGGCCACACAGGCACACAGATAAGGCAGTGATGGCAGGGGCCACACAGGCACACAGATAAGGCAGTGATGGCAGGGGCCACACAGGCACACAGATAAGGCAGTGATGGCAGGGGCCACACAGCACACAGATAAGGCCGTGATGGCAGGGGCCACACAGGCACACAGATAGGCAGTGATGGCAGGGGGCCCCACAGCACACAGATAAGGCAGTGATGGCAGAGGCCACACAGACACACAGATAAGGCAGTGATGGCAGGGGCCACACAGGCACACAGATAAGGCAGTGATGGCAGGGGCCACACAGGCACACAGATAAGGCAGTGATGGCAGGGGCCACACAGGCACACAGATAAGGCAGTGATGGCAGGGCCACACAGGCACACAGATAAGGCAGTGATGGCAGGGGCCACACAGGCACACAGATAAGGCAGTGATGGCAGGGGCCGACACAGGCACACAGATAAGGCAGTGATGGCAGGGGCCACACAGGCACACAGATAAGGCAGTGATGGCAGGGGCCACACAGGCACACAGATAAGGCAGTGATGGCAGGGGCCACACAGGCACACAGATAAGGCAGTGATGGCAGGGGCCACACAGGCACACAGAAAAGGCAGTGATGGCAGGGGCCACACAGGCACACAGATAAGGCAGTGATGGCAGGGGCCACACAGACACAGATAAGGCAGTGATGGCAGGGGCCACACAGGTACACAGATAAGGCAGTGATGGCAGGGGCCACACAGGCACACAGATAGGCAGTGATGGCAGGGGGCCCCACAGCACACAGATAAGGCAGTGATGGCAGGGGCCACACAGGCACACAGATAAGGCAGTGATGGCAGGGGGCCACACAGGCACACAGATAAGGCAGTGATGGCAGGGCCACACAGGTACACAGATAAGGCAGTGATGGCAGGGGCCACACAGGACACAGATAAGGCAGTGATGGCAGGGGCCACACAGACACACAGATAAGGCAGTGATGGCAGGGGCCACACAGGCACACAGATAAGGCAGTGATGGCAGGGGCCACACAGGCACACAGATAAGGCAGTGATGGAGGGGCCACACAGGCACACAGATAAGCAGTTGATGGCAGGGGCGACACAGGTACACAGATAAAGGGAGTGATGGCAGGGCCACACAGGCACACAGATAAGGCAGTGATGGCAGGGGCCACACAGGCACACAGATAAGGCAGTGATGGCAGGGGCCACACAGGCACACAGATAAGGCAGTGATGGAAGGGGCCACACAGGCACACAGATAAGGCAGTGATGGCAGGGGCCACACAGGCACACAGATAAGGCAGTGATGGCAGGGGCCACACAGGCACACAGATAAGGCAGTGATGCAGGGGCCACACAGGCACACAGATAAGGCAGTGATGGCAGGGGCCACACAGGCACACAGATAAGGCAGTGATGGCAGGGGCCACACAGGCACACAGATAAGGCAGTGATGGCAGGGGCCACACAGGCACACGATAAGGCAGTGATGGCAGGGGCCACACAGGCACACAGATAAGGCAGTGATGGCAGGGGCCACACAGGCACACAGACAAGGCAGTGATGGCAGGGGCCACAAAAGGCACACAGATAAGGCAGTGATGGCAGGGCCACACAGGCACACAGATAAGGCAGTGATGGCAGGGGCCACACAGGCACACAGATAAGGCAGTGATGGCAGGGGCCACACAGGCACACAGATAAGGCAGTGATGGCAGGGGCCACACAGGCACACAGATAAGGCAGTGATGGCAGGGGCCACACAGGCACACAGATAAGGCAGTGATGGCAGGGCCACACAGGCACACAGATAAGGCAGTGATGGCAGGGGGCCACACAGCACACAGATAAGGCAGTGATGGCAGGGGCCACACAGGCACACAGATAAGGCAGTGATGGCAGGGGCCACACAGGTCACACAGATAAGGCAGTGTGGCAGGGGCCACACAGGTACACAGATAAGGCAGTGATGGCAGGGGCGACACAGGCACACAGATAAGGCAGTGATGGCAGGGGCCACACAGGCACACAGATAAGGCAGTGATGGCAGGGGCCACACAGGCACACAGATAAGGCAGTGATGGCAGGGGCCACACAGGCACACAGATAAGGCAGTGATGGCAGGGGCCACACAGGTACACAGATAAGGCAGTGATGGCAGGGGCCCCACAGGTACACAGATAAGGCAGTGATGGCAGGGGCCACACAGGCACACAGATAAGGCAGTGATGGCAGGGCCACACAGGCACACAGATAGGCAGTGATGGCAGGGGCCACACAGGCACACAGATAAGGCAGTGATGGCAGGGCCACACAGACACACAGATAAGGCAGTGATGGCAGGGGCCACACAGGCACACAGATAAGGCAGTGATGGCAGGGGCCACACAGGCACACAGATAAGGCAGTGATGGCAGGGGCCACACAGGCACACAGATAAGGCAGTGATGGCAGGGGCCACACAGGCACACAGATAAGGCAGTGATGGCAGGGGCCACACAGGCACACAGATAAGGCAGTGATGGCAGGGGCCACACAGGCACACAGATAAGGCAGTGATGGCAGGGGCCACACAGGCACACAGATAAGGCAAGTGATGGCAGGGGCCACACAGGCACACAGATAAGGCAGTGATGGCAGGGGCCACACAGGCACACAGATAAGGCCAGTGATGGCAGGGGCCACACAGGCACACAGATAAGGCAGTGATGGCAGGGCCACACAGGCACACAGATAAGGCAGTGATGGCAGGGGCCACACAGGCACACAGATAAGGCAGTGATGGCAGGGGCCACACAGGCACACAGATAAGGCAGTGATGGCAGGGGCCACACAGGCACACAGATAAGGCAGTGATGGCAGGGGCCACACAGGACACAGATAAGGCAGTGATGGCAGGGGCCACACAGGCACACAGATAAGGCAGTGATGGCAGGGGCCACACAGGCACACAGATAAGGCAGTGATGGCAGGGGCCACACAGGCACACAGATAAGCAGTGATGGCAGGGGGCCCCACAGGCACACAGATAAGGCAGTGATGGCAGGGGCCACACAGGCACACAGATAAGGCAGTGATGGCAGGGGCCACACAGGACACAGATAAGGCAGTGATGGCAGGGGCCACACAGGTACACAGATAAGGCAGTGTGGCAGGGGCCACACAGGCACACAGATAAGGCAGTGATGGCAGGGGCCACACAGGCACACAGATAAGGCAGTGATGGCAGGGGCCACACAGGCACACAGATAAGGCAGTGATGGCAGGGCCACACAGGCACACAGATAAGGCAGTGATGGGGAGGGGCCACACAGGCACAGATAAGGCAGTGATGGCAGGGGCCACACAGGCACACAGATAAGGCAGTGATGGCAGGGGCCACACAGGCCCCACAGATAAGGCAGTGATGGCAGGGGCCACACAGGGACACAGATAAGCAGTGATGGCAGGGCCACACAGGCACACAGATAAGGCAGTGATGGCAGGGGCACACAGGCACACAGATAAGGGAGTGATGGCAGGGGCCACACAGGCACACAGATAAGGCAGTGATGGCAGGGGCCACACAGGCACACAGATAAGGCAGTGATGGCAGGGGCCACCCGGCACACAGATAAGCCAGTGATGGCAGGGGCCACACAGGCACACAGATAAGGCAGTGATGGCAGGGGCCACACAGGGACACAGATAAGGCAGTGATGGCAGGGGCCACACAGGCACACAGATAAGGCAGTGATGGCAGGGGCCACACAGGCAAAACAGATAAGGGAGTGATGGCAGGGGCCACACAGGCACACAGATAAGGCAGTGATGGAAGGGGCGACACAGGCACACAGATAAGCCAGTGATGGCAGGGGCCAACCCCAGGCACACAGATAAGGCAGTGATGGCCAGGGGCGACAACAGGCACACAGATAAGGGAGTGATGGCAGGGGCCACACAGGCACACAGATAAGGGAGTGATGGCAGGGGCACACAGGCACACAGATAAGGGAGGATGGCAGGGGCCACACAGGCACACAGAAAGGCAGTGATGGCAGGGGCCACACAAAGGCACACAGATAAGGCAGTGATGGCAGGGGCCACACAGGCACACAGATAAGGCAGTGATGGCAGGGGCCACACAGGCACACAGATAAGGCAGTGATGGCAGGGGCCAACAGGCACACAGATAAGGCAGTGATGGCAGGGCCACACAGGCACACAGATAAGGCAGTGATGGCAGGGGCCACACAGGCACACAGATAAGGGTTAGACGTGAAGATAATATATCTAATACTCCAAGGCGACCAGCAAGGCGAGTGCGGGTGTTGCATCAGCTACTCTTCACCACTAATACTCCCCAAAGGGGACCAGCAAGGCGAGTGGGGTGTTGCATCAGCTACTCTTCACCACTAATACTCCAAGGCGACCAGCAAGGGGGAGTGCGGGTTGTTGCATCAGCTACTCTTCACCACTAATACTCCAAGGGGACCAGCAAGGCGAGGCGGGTGTTGCATCAGCTACTCTTCACCACTATACCAAGGCGACCAGCAAGGCGAGTGCGGGTGTTGCATCAGCTACTCTTCACCACTAATACTCCAAGGCGACCAGCAAGGCGAGTGCGGGGTGTTTCAAACAGCTACTCTTCACCACTAATACTCCCAAAGGGGACCAGCAAGGCCGAGTGCGGGTGTTGCATCAGCTACTCTTCACCACTAATACTCCAAGGCGACCAGCAAGGCGAGTGCGGGTGTTGCATCAGCTACTCTTCACCACTAATACTCCAGGCGACCCCAGCAAGGCGAGTGCGGGTGTTTCATCAGCTACTCTTCACCACTAATACTCCAAGGCGACCAGCAAGGCGAGTGCGGGTGTTGCATCAGCTACTCTTCACCACTAATACTCCAAGGCGACCAGCAAGGCGAGTGCGGGTGTTGCATCAGCTACTCTTCACCCCTAATACTCCAAGGCGACCAGCAAGGCGAGTGCGGTGTGTGCATCAGCTACTCTTCACCACTAATACTCCAAGGCGACCAGCAAGGCGAGTGCGGGTGTTGCATCAGCTACCCTTCCACCTATACTCCAAGGCGACCAGCAAGGCGAGTGCGGGTGTTGCTCACTTCTTCACCACTAAAACTCCAAGGCGACCAGCAAGGCGAGTGCGGGTGTTGCATCAGCTACTCTTCACCACTAATACTCCAAGGCGACCAGCAAGGCGAGTGCGGGTGTTGCATCAGCTACTCTTCACCACTAATACCCAAGGCGACCAGCAAGGCGAGTGCGGGTGTTGCATCAGCTACTCTTCACCACTAATACTCCAAGGCGACCAGCAAGGCGAGTGCGGGTGTTGCATCAGCTACTCTTCACACTAATACTCCAAGGCGACCAGCAAGGCCCAGTGCGGGGGTTGCATCAAACTACCCTTTACCCTAATACTCCAAGGCGACCAGCAAGGCGAGTGCGGGTGTTTCATCAGCTACTCTTCACCACTAAACTCCAAGGGGACCAGCAAGGCGAGTGCGGGTGTTGCATCAGTACTCTTCACCATAAAACTCCAAAGGGGACCACAAGGCGAGTCGGGTGTTGCATCAGCTACTCTTCACCAAATAATACTCCAAGGCGACCAGCAAGGCGAGTGCGGGTGTTGCATCAGCTACTCTTCACCACTAATACTCCAAGGCGACCCGCAAAGGCGATGCGGGTGTTGCATCAGCTACTCTTCACCACTAATACTCCAAGGCGACCGCAAGGCGAGTGCGGGTGTTGCATCAGCTACTCTTCACCCACTAATACTCCAAGGCGACCAGCAAGGCGAGTTGCGGGTGTTGCATCAGCTACTCTTCACCACTATACTCCAAGGCGACCAGCAAGGCGAGGGGCGGGGGTTGCATCAGCTACTTTCACCACTAATACTCCAAGGCGACCAGCAAGGCGAGTGCGGGGTTGCATCAGCTACTCTTCACCACTAATATCCAAGGCGACCAGCAAGGGCGAGGGGCGGGTGTTGCATCAGCTACTCTTCACCACTAATACTCCAAGGCGACCAGCAAGGCGAGTGCGGGTGTTGCATCAGCTACTCTTCACCACTAATACTCCAAGGCGACCAGCAAGGCGAGTGCGGGTGTTGCATCAGCTACTCTTCACCACTAATACTCCAAGGCGACCAGCAAGGCGAGTGCGGGTGTTGCATCAGCTACTCTTCACCACTAATACTCCAAGGCGACCAGCAAGGCGAGTGCGGGTGTTGCATCAGCTACTCTTCACCACTAATACTCCAAGGCGACCAGCAAGGCGAGTGCGGGTGTTGCATCAGCTACTCTTCACCACTAATACTCCAAGGCGACCAGCAAGGCGAGTGCGGGGGTTGCATCAGCTACTCTTCACCACTAATACTCCAAGGCGGGCCAGCAAGGCGAGTGCGGGTGTTGCATCAGCTACTCTTCACCACTAATACTCCAAGGCGACCAGCAAGGGCGAGTGCGGGTGTTGCATCAGCTACTCTTCACCACTAATACCCCCAAGGCGACCAGCAAGGCGGTGCGGGTGTTGCATCAGCTACTCTTCACCACTAATACTCCAAGGCGACCAGCAAGGCGAGTGCGGGTGTTGCATCAGCTACTCTTCACCACTAATACTCCAAGGCGACCAGCAAGGCGAGTGCGGGTGTTGCATCAGCTACTCTTCACCACTAATACTCCAAGGCGACCAGCAAGGCGAGTGCGGGTGTTGCATCAGCTACTCTCACCACTAATACCTCAAGGCGGGCCAGCAAGGCGAGTGCGGGTGTTGCATCAGTACTCTTCACCACTAATACTCCAGGCGACCAGCAAGGCGAGTGCGGGTGTTGCATCAGCTACTCTTCACCACTAATACTCCAAGGCGACCCGCAAGGCGAGTGCGGGTGTTGCATCAGTACTCTTCACCACTAAATACTCCAGGCGACCAGCAAGGCGAGTGCGGGTGTTGCATCAGCTACTCTTCACCACTAATACTCCAAAGGGGACCAGCAAGGCGAGTGCGGGTGTTGCATCAGCTACTCTTCACCACTAATACTCCAAGGCGACCAGCAAGGCGAGTGCGGGTGTTGCATCAGCTACTCTTCACCACTAATACTCCAAGGCGACCAGCAAGGCGAGTGCGGGTGTTGCATCAGTACTCTTCACCACTAATACTCCAAGGCGACCAGCAAGGCGAGTGCGGGTGTTGCATCGCTACTCTTCACCACTAATACTCCAAGGCGACCAGCAAGGCGAGTGCGGGTGTTGCATCAGCTACTCTTTACCACTAATACTCCAAGGCGACCAGCAAGGCGAGTGCGGGTGTTGCATCAGCTACTCTTCACCACTAATACTCCAAGGCGACCAGCCCAAAGGGGAGTGCGGGTGTTGCATCAGCTACTCTTCACCACTAATACCCCCAAGGCGACCAGCAAGGCGAGTGCGGGTGTTGCATCAGCTACTCTTCACCACTAATCTCCAAGGCGACCAGCAAGGCGAGTGCGGGTGTTGCATCAGCTACCTTTACCACTAATACTCCAAGGGGACCAGCAAGGCGAGTGGGGTGTTTCATCAGCTACTCTTCACCACTATACTCCAAAAGGGGACCAGCAAGGCGAGTGCGGGGGTTGCATCAGCTACTCTTCACCACTAATACTCCAAGGGGGACCAGCAAGGCGAGTGCGGGTGTTGCATCAGCTACCCCTTCACCACTAATCTCCAAGGCGACCAGCAAGGCGAGTGCGGGTGGTGCATCAGCTACTCTTTACCACTAATACTCCAAGGCGACCAGCAAGGCGAGTGCGGGTGTTGCATCCCGCTACTCTTCACCACTAATACTCCAAGGCGACCAGCAAGGCGAGTGGGGTGTTGCATCAGCTACTCTTCACCACTAATACTCCAAGGCGACCCGCAAGGCGAGTGCGGGTGTTGCATCAGCTACTCTTCACCACTAATACTCCAAGGCGACCCAGCAGGCGAGTGCGGGTGTTGCATCAGCTACTCTTCACCACTAATACTCCAAGGCGACCAGCAAGGCGAGTGCGGTGTTGCATCAGCTACTCTTCACCACTATACTCCAAGGGCGACCAGCAAGGCGAGTGCGGTGTTGCATCAGTACTCTTCACCCCTAATACTCCAGGCGACCAGCAAGGGGGAGTTTCGGGTGTTTTGCATCAGCTACTCTTCACCACTAATACCCAAGGCGACCAGCAAGGCGAGTGCGGGTGTTGCATCAGCTACTCTTTACCACTAAACCCAAGGCGACCAGAAAGGCGAGGCGGTGTTGATCGCTATCTTCAACACAATACTCCAAGGCGACAGCAAAGGGGAGTGGGGGTTGTTTTCATCAGCTACTCTTCCACTAATACTCCAAGGCGACCAGCAAGGCGAGTGCGGGTGTTGCATCAGCTACTCTTCACCACTAATACTCCAAGGCGACCAGCAAGGCGAGTGCGGGTGTTGCATCAGCTACTCTTCACCCCTAATACTCCAAGGCGACCCAGCAAGGCGAGTGCGGGTGTTGCATCAGCTACTCTTCACCACTAATACTCCAAGGCGACCAGCAAGGCGAGTGCGGGTGTGCATCAGCTACTCTTCACCATAATACTCCAAGGCGACCAGCAAGGCGGGGTGCGGGTGTTGCATCAGCTACTCTTCACCACTAATACTCCAAGGCGACCAGCAAGGCGAGTGCGGGTGTTGCATCAGCTACTCTTCACCACTAATACTCCAAGGCGACCAGCAAGGCGAGTGCGGGTGTTGCATCAGCTACCCCTTCACCACTAATACCCAAGGCGACCAAGCAAGGCGAGTGCGGGTGGGTTTCATCAGCTACTCTTCACCCCTAATACTCCAAGGCGACCAGCAAGGCGAGTGCGGGTGTTTCATCAGCTACTCTTCACCACTAATACTCCAAGGCGACCAGCAAGGCGAGTGCGGGTTGTTGCATCAGCTACTCTTCACCACTAATACTCCAAGGCGACCAGCAAGGCGAGTGCGGGTTGCATCAGCTACTCTTCACCACTAATACTCCAAGGGCGACCAGCAAGGCGAGTGCGGGTGTTTCATCAGCTACTCTTCACCACTAATACTCCAAGGCGACCAGCAAGGCGAGTTTCGGGTGTTGCATCAGCTACCTTCACCACTAATACCCAAGGCGACCAGCAAGGCGAGTGCGGGTGTTGCATCAGCTTTCTCTTCACCACTAATACTCCAAGGCGACCAGCAAGCGAGTTTCGGGTGTTGCATCAGCTACTCTTCACCACTAATAACTCCAAGGCGACAGCAAGGCGAGTGGGGTGTTGCATCAGATACTCTTCACCACTAATACTCCAAGGCGACCAGCAAGGCGAGTGCGGGTGTTGCATCAGCTTTCTCTTCACCCCTAATACTCCAAGGGCGACCAGCAAGGCGAGTGCGGGTGTTGCATCAGCTACTCTTCACCACTAATACTCCAAGGCGACCAGCAAGGCGAGTGCGGGGGTTTTCATCAGCTACTCTTCACCACTAATACTCAAGGCGACCAGCAAGGCGAGGCGGGTGTTTTCATCAGCTACTCTTCACCCCTAATACTCCAAGGCGACCCGCAAGGCGAGTGCGGGTGTTGCATCAGCTACTCTTCAACCACTAATACTCCAAGGCGACCAGCCCAAAGGCGAGTGCGGTGTTGCATCAGCTTACTCTTCACCACTAAAACTCCAAGGCGACCAGCAAGGCGAGTGCGGGTGTTGCATCAGCTACTCTTCACCACTAATACTCCAAGGCGACCAGCAAGGCGAGTGCGGGTGTTGCATCAGCTACTCTTCACCACTAATACTCCAAGGCGACCAGCAAGGCGAGTGCGGGTGTTGCATCAGCTACTCTTCACCACTAATACTCCAAGGCGACCAGCAAGGCGAGTGGGGGGTGTTGCATCAGCACTCTTCACCACTAATACTCCAAGGCGACCAGCAAGGCGAGTGCGGGTGTTGCATCAGTAATCTTCACCACTAATACTCCAAGGCGACCAGCAAGGCGAGTGCGGGTGTTGCATCAGCTACTCTTCACCACTAATACTCCAAGGCGACCAGCAAGGCGAGTGCGGGTGTTGCATCAGCTACTCTTCACCACTAATACTCCAAGGGCGACCAGCAAGGCGAGTGCGGGGTTGCATCAGCTACCTTCACCACTAATTACTCCAAGGCGACCAGCAAGGCGAGTTTCGGGTGTTGCATCAGCTACTTTCACACTAATACTCAAGGCGACCAGCAAGGCGAGTGGGGTGTGCATCAGCTACTTTCACCACTAATACTCCAAGGCGACCAGCAAGGCGAGTGCGGGTGTGCATCAGCTACTCTTCACCACTAATACTCCAAGGCGACCAGCAAGGCGAGTGCGGGGGTTGATCAGCTTACTCTTCACCACTAATACTCCAGGCGACCAGCAAGGCGAGTGCGGGTGTTGCATCAGCTACTCTTCACCCCTAATACTCCAAGGCGACCAGCAAGGCGAGTGCGGGGTTGCATCAGCTACTCTTCACCACTAATACTCCAAGGCGACCAGCAAGGCGAGTGGGGGGTGTTGCATCAGCTACTCTTTACCACTAATACTCCAAGGCGACCAGCAAGGCGAGTGCGGGTGTTGCATCAAACTACTCTTCACCACTAATACTCCAAGGCGACCAGCAAGGCGAGTGCGGGTGTTGCATCAGCTACTCTTCACACTAATACTCCAAGGCGACCAGCAAGGCGAGTGCGGTGTTGCATCAGCTACTCTTCACCACTAATACTCCAAGGCGACCAGCAAGGCGAGGGGCGGGTGTTGCATCAGCTACTCTTCAACCCCTAATACTCCAAGGCGACCAGCAAGGCGAGTGCGGGTGTTGCATCAGCTACTCTTCACCACTAATACTCCAAGGCGACCAGCAAGGCGAGGCGGGTGTTGCATCAGCTACTCTTTACCACTAATACTCCCAAAGGGGACCAGCAAGGCGAGTGCGGGTGTTGGGATCAGCTACTCTTCACCACTAATACTCCAAGGCGACCGCAAGGCGGGGTGCGGGTGTTGCATCAGCTACTCTTCACCACTAATACTCCAAGGCGACCAGCAAGGCGAGTGCGGGTGTTGCATCAGCTACTCTTTACCACTAATACTCCAAGGCGACCAGCAAGGCGAGTGCGGGTGTTGCATCAGCTACTCTTCACCACTAATACTCCAAGGCGACCAGCAAGGCGAGTGCGGGTGTTGCATCAGCTACTCTTCACCACTAATACTTTCCCAAGGCGACCAGCAAGGCGAGTGCGGGGGGTTGCATCAGCTACTCTTCACCACTAATACTCCAAGGCGACCAGCAAGGCGAGTGCGGGTGTTGCATCAGCTACTCTTCACCATAATACTCCAAGGCGACCAGCAAGGCGAGTGGCGGTGTTGCATCAGCTACTCTTCACCACTAATACTCCAAGGCGACCAGCAAGGCGAGTGCGGGTGTTGGCATCAGCTACTCTTCACCATAAATACTCCAAGGCGACCCCGCAAGGCGAGTGCGGGTGTTGCATCAGCTACTCTTCACCACTAATACTCCAAGGCGACCAGCAAGGCGAGTGCGGGTGTTGCATCAGCTACTCTTCACACTAATACTCCAAGGCGACCAGCAAGGCGGTGCGGGTGTTGCATCAGCTACTCTTCACCACTAATAAATCCAAGGCGACCAGCAAGGCGAGTGCGGGTGTTGCATCAGCTACTCTTCACCACTAATACTCCAAGGCGACCAGCAAGGCGAGTGCGGGTGTTGCATCAGCTACTCTTCACCACTAATACTCCAAGGCGACCAGCAAGGCGAGTGCGGGTGTTTCATCAGCTACTCTTCACCACTAATACTCCCAAAGGGGACCAGCAAGGCGAGTGCGGGTGTTGCATCAGTACTCTTTACCACTAATACTCCAAGGCGACCAGCAAGGCCCAGTGCGGTTGTTGCATCAGCTACTCTTCACCACTAATACTCCAAGGCGACCAGCAAGGCGAGTGCGGGTGTTGCATCAGCTACTCTTCACCACTAATACTCCAAGGCGACCAGCAAGGCGAAATGCGGGTGTTGCATCAGCTACTCTTCACCACTAATACTCCAAGGCGACCAGCAAGGCGAGGCGGGTGTTTCATCAGCTACTCTTCACCACAATACTCCAAGGCGAAACCCGCAAGGCGAGTGCGGGTGTTGCATCAGCTACTCTTCACCACTAATACTCCAAGGCGACCAGCAAGGCGAGTGCGGGTGTTGCATCAGCTACTCTTCACCACTAATACTCCAAGGCGACCAGCAAGGCGAGTGCGGGTGTTGCATCAGCTACTCTTCACCACTAATACTCCAAGGCGGAACAGCAAGGCGAGTGCGGGTTTTTGCATCAGCTACTCTTCACCACTAATACTCCAAGGCGACCAGCAAGGCGAGTGCGGGGGTTGCATCAGCTACTCTTCACCACTAATACTCCAAGGCGACCAGCAAGGCGAGGCGGGTGTTGCATCAGCTATCCTTCACCACTAATACCCAAGGCGACCAGACAGGGCCCTACGTTGCTCCTAAAACCTTACTCAATTATAAACACGCAAAGGAGTTCCGTTTTTTTTCCGATTAGACAAAATCAACGGGGCTATGTCCTTGCCAGTTTCTTCCCATGCACAAGACACACCCCCCGCAACTATCCATTATGCTCTTTCCAAGACCCTCCTACACCAGTCCCGGGTTGCCTTGACGACAGGTCTCACCTGGAGGTTTCCCGTCATCCCCCTGCCTTCTATCTCTTTCCAATACTCCTCCCAATTCCTGGCCAGATTGTGCGAAGTGCGCTTTTGTGTCATGAGACGGCCTTTTGTGTCATGAGTACGCCTGTTCATGAAGTAGCCTTTTTGTTTAAGTACGCCTTTGGTCTGAAGTCGCTTTTGTGTCATGAAGTACGCCTTTTGTGTCATGGAAGTACCCTTTTTGTACGCTTTTTTTATAAGTACGCCTTTTGGTTTAAAGGTGGCCCTTTTGGGGTCAGAAGGACGCCTTTTCATTGGTCGACTTTTTGGAGCTATTTTACCGTTTTGGGTAATGCTGGGGACGTCACCACCACACACCCCCCTCCCTTGCTCAAGGGAGACAGTAACCACCCGATTTTTGGGAAAATCCCCCCCCCCCCCCGGGAGGCCCCCGTTAGGATTCGAACCGGGTAACCAATAGAATAGCAGGCCAGCGCGCTCTATCCTTGACCATCGTGGTGTCTGTGTGTGTGTGTGTGTGGTGTGTGTGTGTGTGTTGTGTGTGTGTTTTTGGGGTGTGTTTATATAGGTGGGGTGTGTTGGGTGTGTGTGTGTGGTTGGGGTGTGTGTGTGTGTTGTGTGTGTGGGGGTATATATATAGGTGTGTGTGTGTATAGGTGGTGTGTGTGTGTGTGTGGTGTGTGTGTGTGTGTGTGTGTGGTGTGTTGTGGTGTGTGTGTGCGTGTGTGTGTGTGTGTGTGTGTGTGTGTGGAGACAGGGGCTTTCCCCACACACCCACACAGCAATTCTAATCAGTGTGGAATCAAATACTACATATTCATGTGACTTCATTTACTTATTTAACTGGCCGTCTTGTCTTCAGTCCTTAACGTTACGCACACTGTTGCTTCTGAGTCTGCTGCCTGCCACTGCCTGCCTGACTCCTCCCCGTGGTCCCGCTGCTCAAACCTGTGCACTCTCAGCCCACCTGTATCTGTCTTGTCATGCCTGTTCTCCTAACCTTCCCTTCACTGCCATGCTTGAAGTACATAAACTAACTACATAACTACATAAACTAACAAATAAATCAATCACTAAAACATATACATAATGTTCTTGGAGCCAGGAAGAAGTTTACAGTCGAGTAGAATGGGATAAACAAGCACGTGAGGTCTTTGCCCCTGTGTCTTTCTGTCTTCCTATAAACTGTGCTCACTCAAAACGGCAGCACCAACGCATCGCAGGAACTACAATGACTCGCCTTTCTAAAGCATTATTTTTTTTTGTCTAGATAAGTTTTTGAAGCTTCGTTTAGGCGTCTGTTTGATTTGTTTTCTACAGAGCCTGTTTGTAGTCTCACGTGAGTCTCATATAGTTTAAAATAATATCTGGGTGTTCAAGTGTATTTCAAATGGGGTTCAAGCAGGCAGGAAGGGTGTCATGTCATTAGTCATGTCAGGAATCACTCAGTCATCAGGTAGTTAGTGCGGAGTCAATAGGAAGTTTTAATGGGAGGCTAGACAACTCTTTGGATGGGGATGCAAGGTGGATGTAGGTAGTGTGAAGTAACAGGAACTACCACGTGTAGGTATCACGGCCTCTTGTAGCTTCCTTATATTCATATATCATAATCTTATGGTGTTATTCCAGCTAAGATGAGGTGAGTTTAAGTAGAGTGTAGGCAGGGTGTGGTGGGTGTAGGCAGGGTGTAGCAGGTGTGGTGGTGTAGCAGGTGTAGCAGGGTGTGTGGGTGTAGCAGGGTGTAGGCAGATGTGGGGTGTGGTGGTGTAGGCAGGGTGTAGGCAGGGTGTGGTGGGTGTAGGCAGGGTGTAGGCAGGGTGTGGTGGGTGTAGGCAGGGTGTAGGCAGGGTGTGGTGGGTGTAGGCAGGGTGTAGGCAGGGTGTGGTGGGTGTAGGCAGGGTGTGGTGGGTGTAGGCAGGGTGTAGGCAGGGTGTGGTGGGTGTAGGCAGGGTGTAGGCAGGGTGTATGCAGGGTGTGGTGGGTGTAGCCAGCCAGGGTGTATACGATCACTGAATCAGGGTTAAAACAACAAACGTCTTCCGCTATGCAAACAACCCACCTGACCCACCCTTGTGCCCCCACCACCACCACCACCACCACCAGCGTAAGAGCATTGCCCTCAACACTATGCTCATCATCCTATTCCTCCATCACCACTACACATATTCAATCGTGTATGTAGTAGTCAGAGCTAATTCATGAGTTCGTTGAATATTTTTTTTCTCTCTCTCTCTCTCTCTCTCTCTCTCTCTCTCTCTCTCTCTCTCTCTCTCTCTCTCTCTCTCTCTCTCTCTCTCTCTCTCTCTCTCTCTCTCTCTCTCTCTCTCTCTCTCTCTCTCTCTCTCTCTCTCTCTCTAACAACTACAGATGTGGAGCAAGTAAACAACGGCAGGATGATGCGTACAATCCTAAATACACATGATGAGTAAAAGCAGATCAATAGACTCCAAAAAGGTTGCAGGGAATAAATCGTTCATGTCGACGCGAATATTGGTCCGAGGCTAAATATAATATGCAGTAATTCCGCTACACTAATAATAACAACAATAATAACAATAACAAAGTACAATAAAAACAATAATGATAATAAAGTCAAGCGTTGGACAAGGGTAGAAAATAACACTCACGGTAGCATGTAGGTAGCACTTCACAGGTGTCCATCGCCCGGCGTCTCTTACCTGTGCAAAGACAAAACAAAATTATAGTAAGGGAGAGAAGGGTGGAATTTTTTTTTGTGTGTGTATTCATCTAGTTGTGTGTGTATGTGTGTATGCGTGTATGTGTGTGTGTGTGTGTGTGTGTGTGTGTGTGTGTGTGTGTGTGTGTGTGTGTGTGTGTGTGTTTAAAGCCTTACCTTTTCCAAGTATGGGGTGAGACTTAGGCCATTTGTGGTTATCCAACACACACACACACACACACACACACACACACACACACACACACACACACACACACACACACACACACACATATGGACACATATAAATGGCATGTGCAACCAGTATACATGAATCTAAAGAACATCATAATCATTTAGGTGTTAAGAGACGGGACATTTCTAGCTGGACTCAATACTGTTCAAACACAAACCGGTTACAAATAAACACGAAGGAAGAACTCGCCTATAAAATACGAGTCAGGAACAGTGTAGTTCTTTGTGTAAAGTTAATGCCACGAACACAGCTGTCAAAACCACATGACGACCCCCTAACGAAAGATCCCACGATAACGACGATTTACCCAATGCAAGAACGGACACAGACACACACAAACGCCTTGTTATTTTCTCTTAATGGTCCTCGAAAAGACCTCCAGACGGTTAGTGGTGGCGGTGGTCACGTGGCCTTGACCTCCATGTCCACATCGGTGACCTTTGACACCGTGACCCCCACCGCAGAAAGTGTGTATGTCTGTATTCATCTAGTTGTATTTTACAGGGCTTGAGCTACACTCTTATGGCCCCGTCTCCATAGCTACATTTTATCATTCATCCTTAGTGCTTTGTGTTGGCCGAAGCCACCACCCCGGGAGGCGGGTCACAAACCCCCGGCTAACACCCGGTACCCATTCACTGCCGGGTGGACAGGGGCTCGGGTTTTAAGGAGATCGCCCATTTTTCTCCGCTCCGTCCGGGGATCAAACCCGGGACTTCTTGATTGTGAACCGAGCGTGTTAACCACTACACTACGGAGTATACCCTCCGCTATTCTCCATACTTATACTCTCCCCATCTCCTCAGCCCCTGCTCAGCCCCCTGCTCAGCCCCCTGCTCAGCCCCCTGCTCAGCCCCTGCTCAGCCCCTGCT
>JACEEZ010020100.1:523928-536428 GCA_016584305.1 Chionoecetes opilio
ACCACCAGACAGCGAGATCACCTGTACGTCCCTAAGACCAACACAGACATGGGGGCCAGATCTCTCTCTGTAAGGGGCCCCAAGTTATGGAACAGCTTCCCGTCGCTAGTTAAAGATGCTAACACCCTACAGTCTTTCAAAACTAAACTCAAACTTGTACTTCGGGATGGAAATGAATTTTAGTATAGAACTTTTTCTTTTAATGTATATAGTATATTCTTAGGTAGAAATATATGTACCTTTTATAATGATTTTACTTATATATTTGTTTTCTTTTAATAATGCTTTTATTCCTTTACTTTTTATTAGCATATTCTGTATATATATTTTAATATCGATTATTTTTCTATTTTACAATTTTATAATTTTATATTTTTAATGTTTTAATGCAAAACTGTGTAATTTAATTTATGTAGCTATTATCTTGAAAATAATTGTATGTAACGAATAACCACTGCCGGTGGAAATAAAACTTTATTATTATTAGTAGTAGTAGTATTACTCTCCTAGAAGCTATATTTTCCCTCCGTTCTTTCCTCCACCGGTTCTCTCTCTCTCTCTCTCTCTCTCTCTCTCTCTCTCTCTCTCTCTCTCTCTCTCTCTCTCTCTCTCTCTCTCTCTCTCTCTCTCTCTCTCTCTCTCTCTCTCTTCTCTCTTTCCTTCACCAAACTTTTCTTGCACATAAACTATATAAATCCTGTTCCTGCTCTTCCTTTCAATGTCTTAATAAACTGTGGCTCTTTATCAGCATCCTTATTACTATTCCCATTACTAACATTACGGTTATAGTGTTATCATCACTTCTCTTATGACTTCAAATCATTAAGTAGGTCAATGTATATCAATAGTCCACTCTAGTTCACCACAGACAACAAAACTAGCATTGCATGAGGTCCATAAAAGAGCTTCGGCTTAACCCCTTCACACTCAGATATTTCATTGCTATATAAAATCATCTGTTGTTAGCCATAAAATCACAACAGTAACTTAATATACCAAATTAGATAGTGGACAAGGATACTAAACAGGTCATTATCTATAAAATACTGCTTATATTCATTAAAATCGTCTAATAATTCCCAAATTACAATGGAAATTACGTTCTGGGCCTCAAGGGGTTAATGGACCGTGGCTTGCATGACTAATTATAATTGATTATATACATTACTATATACCCCTTCCCTGTCAGTCCCGTTGGAAAGCAGGGGAAAGAATGGCAGGGTCAGGGTTGCAAGGCATGCCAGGTGGGGAAAGCAAAGGAAGGAAACGATAAAAAAGAGGAAACATAATATTTTCCCTGACTCATTATGTTGATGTTAGGCAGGCTAGGCTGGGACGGGGAGCTTGTCTGGTCTCCGCGGTATAGGATGAAAGTCTGAAGCAAATACTTGAAGAACTTTAAAGAGACTCAAGGAGGAGGAGGAGGAGTAATGAAGTATAAAATGAGAAATTATGATAAATAAAAGGAAGAAGCAAGTGGGGAAGGCAAAGAGAATTAATTGAATTCTAGTATGAAGGAAAACACTCTCTCTCTCTCTCTCTCTCTCTCTCTCTCTCTCTCTCTCTCTCTCTCTCTCTCTCTCTCTCTCTCTCTCTCTCTCTCTCTCTCTCTCTCTCTCTCTCTCTCTCTCTCTCTCTCTCTCTCTCTCTCTCTCTCTCTCTCTCTCTCTCTCTCTCTCTCTCTCTCTCAAAAGGTTAACCACACAAGGTATAAGTTAGGCCGGTACTCGCGTCGCCTCGTCTCACTTCCATCACCTTATTTTCTTATCAACCACCCGCTAATAAGTGAAGAGACATGTAGCCTCCCCTCCCGTCATCCCCAGGCGTCACCCAACCAACCACAGCGTCATCCGTCACTGCTAACTTCTAAATGACCCTTAATCATGTGTTGCGTCACGGCCAAACGTACCATTTGGAAGCACTCAAAAGATCACAATATACCGAAACCGTTCTAAACATTATCATCAAAAGTTCTGATTATTGTGTTGTCGTGGCCGTTTCATAACCACCACCACCACCGCCACCACAAGAGCAAGATCTCCCACCCTTGCAAAGACCATCATCAGCACAACCCTCAAGGCATCTAACTCTTGCTACTGTCAGTGTGTAAGAGAGGGAGAATTTTTTTTTTGCCACTGTAAGCCGCACGCACCGCCCAACACCTCCCAGCGGCGGCCCAGCACTGCTAATTACCGGGCTCTTTCTTGCATCGGAGGCGCGGGTTGAAAAACGAAAAGCAAAAACAGGGTGTATATAGTGATTATAACGAGGAGGAGGAGGAGGAGGAGGAGGAGGAGGAGGAGGAGGAGGAGGAGGAGGAGGAGGAGGAGGAGGAGGAGGAAGGAGGAGGAGGAGGAGGAGGATAATAGGTATAAAACTAGTGAAGAAAAAATAGAAGAGGAAGATGAAATGGTAATAATGAGGAGGAGGAGAGGAGGAGGAGGAGGAGGAGGAGGGAGGAGGAGGATTAAGTACAAAAATAAATAACAGGTATACTAAATGTGGGGAGCAAGAAATGGAGAGAAGATGAGGAGATGGCAAGGAAGAAGAGAAGGGGAGGGGGAGAAGGAGGAAGAGGAATACAAAGGAATAATACAAAGGAAGAACAGACAGCAACAGCCTATACTGGGCCAAACGGGGCTGCCTGTGTGACTACTATAGTTTCTAGAGATAGAGGCAAAATAATAGCAAGGTTGAAGGCTCCTCCCCACCCACCACTCTCTCCGTCTAAGGCTGGCAGGAAAACAGTGAGGGAAAATCACAAGTAGTATTCAAGAACTACAAACTTACAAGTCATTAATCAAGACAGGATGACAAATATTCAGTTCAAGAAGTAAAAAGATAAACATCAAACCGTCCAGTACAAAATCCTTGCCAGAAATCACAAATTAAGCCGTGAATTAAAGCTGCCCTCACCTTATATTCATCCTTACCCCCTTCACGCCCAGATTTTTCCTTTGCTATAAAAAAATTGTGTGTTGTCGAACCATAAAATTACGAAAAGTCACTTAATAAATCAAATTAGTTAGAAGACAAGGATACTAAACTGATCATATCTAAAAAATATTCCTTATATTCACTAAAAATCCTCTAATGGTACCCAAATTACAATAGAAATTACGTTCTGGGTCTCAAGGGTTAAAATAATTCCACGACTTTTGCATGGCCACAATTCCTCTATAAAATTGTCTTATTTTAATACTGTGGGATGTTTTACACCATTCCTCCTTAGAATACTGTGAAGACTTTAGAGACTGGAGCTTAAGAGGTGCAGGATGGTAATAGTTGTAGTAGTATTTGTAGAAGCGGTAGAAGTCGCAGTCGTATTTGTGATGTTATGAGTAAAAGACCTATCGTAGCAGAAGTAGTAACTGAAGTCATTAGATCGGTCACACTTCCTTACATCTGCTTGGGACACTTCACCCATGATATGATAAATGGATGATGGAAACTCATCTGTATGTAGTGTCAGCACGGGGCCCCTGTTATCAAGGGACCACCCAATGGACCCCACGAGGACCATAAGTCTTCTCAAGGTTACGACCAGACAGGATACATAACACATTATTCGAGCGAGCTCGCGAGTCCTCACTGGATACGGGATTTTTCTCACATATAAGCGGCCGACCCGACCCGACCGACTATCACGCTTTTCAGGAGCTTATATCTTTGGAATCCCGCTTCCGATTGACAAGCGGTCTTCGCCATCTGATAGCCCCATTAAATCCCTATTCGCGCCTACAGACAAATTTCCTTGCTATCGGGTTTCTACGGGCTCGCTCGTCCTTCGCCGATTAAGGCGTCTTACTGGTTACTTGTTACGAGCGAGCGCGAAGCGCTCGAGAGTCCTCACTGGATACGGGATTTTTCTCACATCTAGCGGCCGACCCGACCCGACCGACCGTCACGCTTTTCAGGAGCTTATATCTTTGGAATCCCGCTTCCGATTGACAAGCGATCTTCGCATCTGATAGCCCCATTCAATCCCTATTTGTATCAAACAGACAGACAAATTTCCTTGCTATCGGGTTTCTACGGGCTCGCTCGTCCTTCGCCGATTAAGGCATCTTACTGGTACTACTACTACCAGTAAGACGCCTTAATCAGCGAAGGACGAGCGAGCCCGTAGAAACCCGATATCAAGGAAATTTGTCTATAGGCGCGAATAGGGATTGAATGGGGCTATCAGATGGCGAAGACCTCTGACGGACTGCAACGTCGCTTTTTGTTAACCCAGAAGGAGGTCCCGGCAAGTGGCGGAAAGTCAGCACCGAAGCTTGCCGAGTGAAGAAACTGGGACTGGATAGGACGGTCAGGTCTGCAGTTAGGTGGATCTCTGCAGGCGAAGGAGCAGGTTGTCAATCTCCCGTCGCTTGTGCTGTCCGTCACTGTTGTTGATCTTGCGGAAGCGGGCCCATTGGACACTGGCAGGGTCGGCTGGGCTGAGCAGGATCCCCCGTAGTGACGTGGCTCGGCTCAGCGTCACAAACGTCAGCCCGAGCGCAAACTCCTTGGTGCCGATGTCCACGCTGATGTTTGGTCCCGTATCCAGTCAGGACTCTCGATAGCAAGGAAATTTGTCTGCTGTCATCTAAACTCCATTTACCTTTGCCTTTTTACGGGATTCCAAAGAAATAAGCTCCTGAAAAGCGTGATGGTCGGTCGGGTCGGGTCGGCCGCTTATCCCGGAAAAATCTGAGTGAGTGAGGACTCACGAGCGCTTCGCACTCGCTCGTAACTACTGCTTCTACCACTACAGACTACAAATACAACAACTACTACTACTACAACAACTATTACGATACGGCTTTTACTAATAACATCACAAATACTACTACAACTACTACTTCTACCACTACAACAAATACTACCACAACTACCAGTATTATAGATGCCACTACAACAACTATAAGTACTACTATTAACACTACCACCGAACATTCCATTACTAACACTATAATTATATAACTATAAACCATAACCACTGTAACCACACAACTATTACGTCTCACCACAGTCACCACAACCACCATTACCACCACAACAAGCCCACCAGACCCACGCCTTCATTACCGCCGTCACACCCACACCCGCCCATCATCACCCAACCGAACAATGGGTGGCGCGCATTCCTCCTTCCATTCTGTCCCCTGCCAAGGAAGGTCCTCCGTCGCTTTACTTAATTTTCTTGTTACTCGCCGCGAAACTCTGCATGCTACTGTACCTAAGTGTGTATACAGCCTTTCGCCCCCCCCCCCCCCCACATACACACACACACACGCACACATACACACACACACCGCATCAAGCGACACTGAAATATGAACCAGATTTTAGCCTACGTTAGAGGTTTCCCACAATTACGACGATGAACCGATTTGTTGACAGATGCTATAACAAGATCCGTGCGAGATAAATGTTAGTTGCTTTAGGCTCAGGGAATACTCAGTCTGTGTGATACCTGTGTATAACCAAGTCTCCAGGAGGAAGAATGTCCCGCAGTGTACACCCCGGGAAGTGCCGTGACGAGTGTAAGATAAATTCAAGCGGTTAAATATATGTTGTGTGATGTGTTGGCACTTTTTTGCCGCCGCTACCATTGTGAGAGTTGGCGATGGTGTGTTAATGAGACGGCGGGTGTGTGCGTGTGGGAGATGGAGGAGGGAGGAGCACATAGGAGTAAATAACAGTGCAGAGAAAAGACTATTGTCGCATAATTAAGAGCGTGTCCAGTGTGTAGGGAAAGTAGATGTTAGGGTTGCGTAGGGAAAATATAGACGCATGAATTAAGTGCCTTTCTCTTGTACTCTCTTATCCTCCAACCTTTTTGTCTTCCCTGATCTTTACACACTCTTGAACCACTTTCATTATCATTTAGCCCTTACGTACAGTTACTTCCAGGGTTGTATTATAGTCAGGTATACGTGCCTGTTTGTCCTTTCGCCTGCACCGTAACCACGTGTAGTAAATGAAGCATCGCCACACTGAGGACCCCCCGCCCCACATACACACTCCTTATACAATAACATCTCTTTGAAGTTTCACTCTTCCTGCAGAGCTTTTTCTCTTTTTCTTTTACTGCAGCTGAAATCACCGTCAGTTTACCAATGTGTGGTAATTCAGGGACAGGTGACCCACGCAGATCTATGATGTCCGGCCCAGTTTGCTGTGATCTTTAATTTTTCTAACTATTATTTTGTAAAGTCATGCGTTCCCGTAAGAGGGCCGGAGGAGGACGCAGCCACGGCCGCCTGAAGGGCCTCCGCAGCCTGGGGTGCCGCGTGCCCGACAAGCTTCCCGACAAGGCAGAGGATGGCAATGAGGGCGTGCCTCTGGGCGTGGGCGAGATCATGCTTCATGTGGAGCCCAAGCCGGAGGTATCGAGCCTCCCTGCGTTAGACAGTTGGATCACCGTGCCGCTGTACAACCACAACACTCTGCACGCCCTGGTCAACGGACACCCGTGCACGCTGTACGTGGACTGCGGCACCACCTCGGCCATGATCGCCCACCACCTGCCCTCAACATGGGACTCCTCGACAAGGTGTCCTACGTCAAGAACTATGAGCTGCAGCTGTGGAGCTGCCGCGTGCAGCACAGACTCAAGGTGGTGGAGGACGTGGAGGTGAAGCTGTGTGCGGGCGTGGCACTGCGGTGCACCTTCCTGGTGCTGCCGGAGGACATGAAGTCCAGCTTGCCGGACATCCTGCTGGACAACTCCACGCTGCGCCAGGCGGGGGCCATCCAGCAGTTCACCGCCTCGGCCTGCATCCTGCACTTCCCGCCCCACAGGCCGCCGCAGCCCGCCAGGAAGGGCGAGGACTGCCAGTACGTGATGGACGTCACCCTCAAGCGCACCTTCTTGCGCAACAAAAAGATGATCGCCCACGTGGACACGGGCGCCTCCTTCTTTTACGTGTCGCCGCGGTGCCTACACACGCGGCTGTGCCTGGGCCGCGTGCTGCACGGCGTGTCCCTCAGCCTGGGCAAGGGCGTGGTGGTGACCAGCGGCACCGTGCGGGTGGCGGGCACCGACACCTTTGATTTCGTGATAGGCAAGGAAATGTTGTCACGGTACCGCTGCATGCTGGACTTTGCCTCCAACTCCCTCTATTTCCATGTCGACGAGCAAGTGTTCCGCCTCAAGCTGAGGAAGAGCCGCACCGTGTGACCACCCAGGGCTTGGTGGCTTTTCTTTTGTTATCTCTGTTAGTATAGGGAGACTGTTTATATTGTCAATTTACTTGTTTCGTTATAGTGTATTCATCTATAGTTGTATTTTACAGGGCCTGAGGTAGGGCCTACACTCGTATGGCCCCGTCTCCATAGCAACATTTTAATTTTGCTTCCTTAGTGCTTAGTGTTGGGGGAAGCCACCACTCCGGGAGGCGAGTCACAAACCCCCGGCTAACACCCGGCACCCATTCACTGCTGGGTGGACAGGGGCTTAGATTTTAAGGAAACTGCCCATCTTTCTCCGCTCCGCCCGGGGATCGACCCGGGACTTCTCGGTTGTGAACCGAGCGTGCTAACCACTACACTACGGAGTGTGTATATGTGTGTGTGTGTGTGTGTGTGTGTATTCATCTAGTTGTATTTTACAGGGCCAGAGCAACGCTCGTATGGCCCCGTCTCCATATCAACATTTTTTATCATTCATCCTTAGTGGTTAGTGTTGGCCGAAGCCACCACCCCGGGAGGGGGGTCACAAACCCCCGGCTGACACCCGGTACCCATTCACTGCTGGGTGGACAGGGGCTGGGGTTTTAAGGAAACAGCCCATATGTTTCCGCTCCGCCCGGGGATCGAACTCGGGACTTCTCGGTTGTGAACCGAGCGTGCTAACCACTACACTACGGAGTACCTCCGTAGTGTAGTGTGTGTGTGTAGTGTGTAGTGTGTGTGTGTGTGTGTGTGTGTAGTGTGTAGTGTGTAGTGTGTGTGTGTGTGTGTGTGTGTGTGTGTGTGGTGTGTGTGTATCTATGAGAAAGCGAGGATGAGTGAAGGGGATTACTGTTATCATTGTTGTTGCTGCTGTGTTACTGGTGTTGCCATTGTTGTCTTTCTAAAGCCATCTTGATAAACGTGGCGAACACAATGAAAAGCTGCCACGGAAGCAGGCCACGAAATATCACAGTCTGTTCGCGAGCCTTACAGAGGGTAGAGGCGCCTGATGGGTTGGCGCCGCATCTGTCACCCCATTTACCAACACACCACCGTCGAGGCGAAATTTTCATGCGGTATAAAACTGTACTCGTGAAAGACATGAAAAGATAAGAGGCGTCAGTGTCATATAAATCAGGTGTAATCCACGCTGTATTGACACCCAATGCCCGAAACTAACACCCAATGCCCGAAACTAACACCCAATGCCCGAAACTAACACCCAATGCCCGAAACTAACACTCAATGCCCGAAACTAACACCCAATTCCCGAAACTAACACCCAATGCCCGAAACTAACACCCAATGCCCGAAACTAACACCCAATGCCCGAAACTAACACTCAATGCCCGAAAATAACACCCAATACCCGAAACTAACACCCAATGCCCGAAACTAACACCCAATGCCCGAAACTAACACCCAATGCCCGAAACTAACACCCAATTCCCGAAACTAACACCCAATGCCCGAAACTAACACTCAATGCCCGAAACTAACATCCAATTCCCGAAACTAACACCCAATTCCCGAAACTAACACCCAATGCCCGAAACTAACACCCAATGCCCGAAACTAACATCCAATGCCCGAAACTAACACCCAATTCCCGAAACTAACACCCAATCCCCGAAACTAACACCCAATCCCCGAAACTAACACCCAATGCCCGAAACTAACACCCAATGCCCGAAACTAACACCCAATGCCCGAAACTAACACCCAATGCCCGAAACTAACACCCAATGCCCGAAACTAACACCCAATGCCCGAAACTGACACCCAATGCCCGAAACTAACACCCAATGCCCGAAACTGACACCCAATGCCCGAAACTAAAACCCAATGCCCGAAAACTAACACCCAATCCCCGAAACTAACACTCAATGCCCGAAACTAACACCCAATCCCCGAAACTAACACCCAATGCCCGAAACTAACACTCAATGCCCGAAACTAACACCCAATGCCCGAAACTAACACCCAATCCCCGAAACTAACACCCAATGCCCGAAACTAACACTCAATGCCCGAAACTAACACCCAATGCCCGAAACTAACACTCAATGCCCGAAACTAACACTCAATGCCCGAAACTAACACCCAATGCCCGAAACTAACACCCAATGCCCGAAACTAACACCCAATACCCGAAACTAACACCCAATGCCCGAAACTGACACCCAATGCCCGAAACTAACACCCAATCCGCGAAACTAACACCCAATCCCCGAAACTAACACCCAATGCCCGAAACTAACACCCAATGCCCGAAACTGACACCCAATGCCCGAAACTAACACCCAATGCCCGAAACTGACACCCAATGCCCGAAACTAACACACAATGCCCGAAACTAACACGCAATTGCCCGAAACTAACATGTAATTGTCTGAAACTAACACTTACTGCTCGAAAATAACACCCAATACCCGAAACTAACACACAATGCCCGAAACTAACACTTACTGCTCGAAAAAAACACGTTATTTCCCCAAACTAACACCCAAAGCCCGAACTAACACACAATTCCCGAAACTAACACTTATCGTTCGCAAATAAAACTGAATTGCCTGAAACTGAGCAACATCTACCATATTTTTTTTTCACGGAATCAGAACAATAAACATTTTCTCACAAACAAATATTACACGTGGACAGATGAATACCTTACTGAACTGAGCCCAGCTGTGAATCTGTCTGTCAGTGGGTATATAACGAAGTTCGAAAAGTGATAGGCATGAGAGGCTGTTTGGTGTGGGTCTATTGCATTCCTATTCGATCACGGTATACTCCTTATAAAGCTCGAATGAACAAATTAATAAGAACGGGTATAAAGATTATTTGTTGAGGCGGAACGAATCGTGGATAAAGCTTGAGTTATAATACTATTTGTCTTTTAGTGTGGCATTAGAGTTCAGTTCAGTTGTGGGTCGGGAGTCTGGCCTTTTTCATCGGCACTCACTGATGTCTCTTCTCGCTGTGTGGGTCTTTAGTTTGTTGGTCTTGTCTTCTTGTATTTCTTATTTGTCCTCTATCTTACTTTCTTTCCTCTTCTTTTTTCTGGTCATCCAAAAACTATGGATCGTTCTTTTTTGTTTCTTTTATATTCTTATTTTCGATATTCTTATTTATTAGAGTATAGTCAACAATATAAAGTGAGATTTTCTATATTGCTATGTCATTATGTCCAGTGTATTAGGTCTTGTGTCGACACCAACATTATTTCTATCACATAAAAGCCATTAGTCTGTCAATCCGGGTGTGGCAAAGGACATCACATAATAATACGTATTTCTTCACAGCTATATTCTTCTAAAGAAAATAACTGTCTCACTATTTCTCCACGGATATACGAATAAGGATGTGACTATTGCATGTATGTATAACACACATATACACAGTCTGACAGCATGATCAGGCCACTTATTTAAGACACTTATAAATGACCTCCACATACAGGGAGGAACATGCAATTTTTTTCATTAGTATTATGAATGACCTAGATAATATAACAATAATTTTGGGACTTATTAGTGTGGTCCCCTCTAAGACTTGTTTGCCTTATTTTTCTGTTCAGCCTGGTAAGTACATTATCAGGCCAAGACACTTATAAATGAGCTCCACATACAGGGAGGAACATGCAATTTATTTCATTACTATGAAATTCTTTGATAATAACATAACATTTTGGACTTATTAGTGTGGTCCCCTCTAAGACTTATTTATATTTTTTTTTCCAGCCTGCAGTAGTGTCCACAAGATGCCTGGCAGATGTAATGACGCCAAGTGCATTATTATCGTAAGACCTGCATAAACTTCGTAAGACATCACCAACAAGTCTATTGACGGCCACTGTCAGAGCCGAGGTGGCTATCAATTAATATTATCAATCCAGAGAATGGTAGGGAAGAAAAGTCCTGCAGTACTAACCCCTTCACGCCCAGATCTTTCCTTTGCTATATAAAATCGTATGTTATTAGCCATAAAATTACGAAAAGGAAGTTAATATACCAAATTAGTTAGTCGACAAGGATACTAAACAGGTCATATCTATAAAAGATTGCTTATATTCATTCAAATCGTTTAATAGTACCCAAATTACAATGGAAATTTTGTTCTGGGCATCTAGGGGCTAAGGTTCCTCACAGCCACACTCTCTTCTTCCCGACGAGACTAAAATTTAATGAACCTCGCGTCCAGGTCTTCCTCTCGCGTGTTCATAACTTCATCGCTGCATCGTTAGTGTTGCGTCCAATGTTTTGACGCCTAATTCCGCGGCAATGATTTACACGTGTACCAATTACATCCGGTGTGTGTGACATGAGAAAACATTAGGGGGGGGGGGAGAGAGAGAGAGAGAGAGAGGAGAGAGAGAGAGAGAGGAGAGAGAGAGAGAGAGAGAGAGAGAGAGAGAGAGAGAGAGAGAGAGAGAGAGAGAGAGAGAGAGAGAGAGAGAGAGAGAGTGAGTGAGTGAGTGAGTGAGTGAGTGAGTGAGTGAGTGAGTGAGTGAGAAAGAGAGAATGTATGAGTGAGTGAGTGAGTGAGTGAGTGAGTGAGTGAGAAAGAGAGAATGTATGAATGAGTGAGTGAGTGAGTGAGTGAGTGAGTGAGTGAGTGAGTGAGTGAGTGAGTGAGTGAGTGAGTGAGTGAATGAGTGAGTGAGTGAGTGAGTGAGTGAGTGAGTGAGTGAGTGAGTGAGTGAGTGAGTGAGTGAGTGAGTGAGAAAGAGAATGTGTGAATGAGTGAGTGAGTGAGTGAGTGAGTGAGTGAGTGAGTGAGTGAGTGAGTAGAGAGAAAGAGAGCGAGAGAGATAATGTATGTGAGTATATCCATGATCTAATAGTAGCAGCTAAATCTACTACTTAGATCATGAGTATTATCTATTATCTATCTATTATCTAGCTTCATCCCTGGACGTGTATCAATAAAGTGTTGTTAGTGTTGATAGTGTTGAGACAGGAGACGAAACTCTGCACAAAACACTCGCCAAAACAACAACATATTCTTGGGTCAATATTTCGGTCCCTCCCGCGGCTTTACACCGTTTTTTCCTCCACTCCCCGACACGCAAGCACATTAAAGATAAAATATACACTCGTTATGAAATGCATCGAGACAAACAAAATTAAAAGAAATGCTAAGAGAAAGTCGAGATTGGGAGAAAGTTGATAAAATATTCAGAATATAATATTTCTGGGAACGAAGCATTCCTTGATCCAGGCTTATAAGGCGTGTATAAAACGTGTATTGTACTTCCATCAACATTAACCCCTTGAGACCCAGAACGTAATTTCCATTGTAATTTGGGTACCATTAGACAATTTTTAGTGAAT
>JACEEZ010020100.1:541428-546428 GCA_016584305.1 Chionoecetes opilio
TAACCGTACACTCAAAACTGGTGCACCGCCTCGGCACAGAGAAGGCAGCAAAACTTGTTTTCCTTTTGAAGTCCCTGAATAAACACACTCCTCATGATCATGATGAGGCTTAAATTCTTTGTTGGGTCTAACCCATTAAATTAAAGTGGAATTTGTTTATTATATGCAGTTACGAGATACTTTCCTTGACCTAACTCTGGATAATAAACATGAAAAAGAAATTTGTACTATTATGGGTAATTTTATATTATCTGTACTTTTTCTTAATAATGCAAATTCCACTATACACTATACACTGATTTAAATATAAAAAAAATATAATTTTTGTTGTAGTAATAATTACTTTGCCGGTTGAACAAGAGAATAATATTTTTTTGTTTGATAATCATAATGCACATTAAAATTTGGTTAATATCACTTTGACTTTTTATAAACAAAAGTAACATGCACAGTCAACTGTTGGTTACAGTAGTGGGGCTTTTTGTACACTACAACAACAAAATATATATCATGGAGAAAAAAATATTTCTGCTGTAAAAACAGCCACGTGGCAATGTGCTATCAACACGTGCCCCAGTGGTTCCCCGCACCACTCACTGTGTCTCATTATCATATAATTATACTACAATAATACAATTGGTGTTCATAAAGCCCATTGGCTGAAGTTTCTTTCTTTCCCCTCTCGTTTTCAAATAAATGTATGTTATTTAATTTAAATCGGTGATTCTTTAAAAAAAATGTTTTTATTTAAATCATGATTTAAATCAGTGATTAAAATCAACTTGATTTAAATCAAACAACCCTGGCATTTACAAATGTATTTAATTGTATTTCATGAATGTATTTTATTTTACATATTTAAATACAATTGATGTATTTAATATTTAAATACATTCGTAAAATTTATTTAGTATTTGGTATTTAAATACATTTTTCCCATGTATTTAGTATTTAGTATTTAAATACATTCAATGTATTTAGTGCCCAGCTCTGGCCATATGGGGTTATTTGAGGGCTGTGATGGTTGGCCTTCCCTCGTTCGCAAGCAGGATTTGTATAGCGGCGCCAGTGATTTACTATTCATATAATCACTAACAAATTTCTAACATTTCAAAATCTCAAAGAAAAGTGATCATAACATCCAAGCAGATGCTCGTGATGCGTGAGATAAGGTAACACAAACGTGGCGCAGCAGGAGGAGGAGGAGGAGGAGGAGGAGGAGGAGGAGGAGTGCATGGAAGTCTGAAAACATCTGCGCCAGGTGGTGAGGCGAGGAAGGGGGAGATAGACCACAGAAGCGATGTAAAGGGGAGGGAAATAATTAAATCAAGACGTATGTACAATAGATAGATAGATAGATAGATAGATGAGAGAGAGAGAGAGAGAGAGAGAGAGAGAGAGAGAGAGAGAGAGAGAGAGAGAGAGAGAGAGAGAGAGAGAGAGAGAGAGAGAGAGAGAGAGAGAGAGAGAGAGAGAGAGAGAGAGAGAGAGAGAGAGAGAGAGAGAGAGAGAGAGAGAGTACTACCACACCTCTACTAAAATTCACACAACCTCTCCTCTCCTCTCCCTCTTCCTCTTCCTCTCCTCTTCCTTCTTCCTTCTTCCTACTCCACTCCTCTCTTCTCCTCTCCTCTTCCTTTTCCTCCTCCTCTCTTCTCCTCTCCTCTCATCTTCCTTTTCCTCCTCCTCTCTTCTCTTCTCCTCTCCTCTCCTCCTCCTCTCCTCTCTTCTCCTCTCCTCTCCTCCTTCCTCTACTATCCCTCCATCTTCTCCAACTAACAACAATACGCCACAACACCCACACACAAACCTGCTCAGAATATGTATACAAATTATACTTTCAAGCGGCCTTTTTGTTACTTTTTTTTTTGCCTTTGACCAATCCTTTGTGATGTCAAAAAATAATAAGAAGCAAAACGAGAGAAACTAACTCCTATTTAATTAAGCCTTACTGTATTACTTAGCATTCCTTCCTATGCACTTCCTACAACACAACCACAACCACAATATCGCGTGCACATTCCTCGTTCAAATTCACAACCACTTCACAACAACGAGAAAATAATAAGTTCTTTGCATGCACTCTTTTAATCTTGACTTAAATTCACAACCACTTCACAACAACGAGAAAATAATAAGTTCTTTGCATGCACTCTTTTAATCTTGACTTAAATTCACAACCAATTCACAACAACGAGAAAATAATAAGTTCTTTGCATGCACTCTTTTAATCTTGACTTAAATTCACAACCACTTCACAACGAGAAAATAATAAAGTCCTCTGCGTGCACTTTTTACTTAAATTCATAACTACTTCACAACATCGCTTGAGAATAATAAAGAGTCGCACTACTGATCTGGTAAAGCTGGGGTGTGCACTGATGTAGTATATATGTATAACCCTCCCTAACTAGAACCACAACCACAACTAGTAGCATCCATCGCGTGCACACTCCTTGTTTAAATCTATAACCACTTCACAACAACGAGAAAAAAAAATAGTCGCACTACTGATCTGGTAAAGCCCTGGTGCACTGATGTGGTAATAGTGGCTGGTAACCATAGTCATCTACTACGATGCCCCGCCCCGTGCATCACCCACACTCCCTTATTACGCGCCACGGGTAATACAAAACTATATGTTGAAGCAGTTGATGCCTCTCTCACTCTCATCTCCCGCACGTGTCAGGCTGATAGGATACCTAACAAAAATACAGCAAAAAACACACAGATAATAATAATCAGCCGTAAAATAGCCCCCAGAAAAACAAAAATTATCAGCTTCAGCCGTAAAATAGCAAAAGAGAACACAAATATATAAGCTTTAGCCGTAAAATAGCCAAAAAAAAGTATAAGCTTGAAACGTAAAATCGCTAAAACAAAAAAAAATTATAAGCCTGAACCGTAAAATAGCTCCTAAAAACACATTATAAGCTTAGTCGTAAAATAGCACAAAAAACACAAATATATAAGCTTGAACCGTAAAATAGCACACAAAAACACAAATATATAAGCTTGAACCGTAAAATAGCACAAAAAAACACATATAAGCTTGAACCGTAAAATAGCAAAAATAAAACACTAATTACGTACTTAAGCTTCAGCCGTAAAATAGCCAAAAAAAAAACACATTAAATAAGCTTTAGTCGTAAAATAGCCCTTTTTTTTTTAACTTTAGCCGTAAAATAGCAAATAAAAAAAATATAATTAAGCTTTAGTCGTAAAATCGCCAACAAAAAAACATTATAAGCTTTAGCCATAGAATAGCCTAAAAATACACAAATTATAAGCTTGAAACGTAAAATCGCTAAAAAAAACAAAGTATAAGCTTGACACGTAAAAGAGCCAAGTGCTTTACTAGAGAAGTTAATGCACCAGGCTGGATACAGAAAAAATAATAATGAAAGACTCCAATCGTGTAAGAACTAGATCAGTCCACTTCAACAATCTAACTTGTTGCTTCGCTTATTAATTTCCCCCCCTCGCTATCACCACCATTTTTTACTGGCCTCAGCTCTCACCGCAACCCTGACC
Organism: Chionoecetes opilio; assembly: GCA_016584305.1. Lineage (NCBI taxonomy): Eukaryota > Metazoa > Arthropoda > Malacostraca > Decapoda > Majidae > Chionoecetes > Chionoecetes opilio. Next base: position 544,963 of record JACEEZ010020100.1, read on the forward strand.
TAGCACAAGGCGGGATCATGGAGTAGTGTTACGCCAATCTTTACGGTCAACAGCAGTGGTGGTGAGATGCAAGGGTTTAGGTCATTCACTAGACGGTTTTTAATGTTTATGTTACAGAGACCTCGCTTTGTTTTCTAAGAGGGATTTTTACATTCCTTTTAAGAGGGTTTTTAACTTTTATATGTTAAGAAACTTCGATTTGTTTTCTAAGAGGGGTTTTTTACATTCATTTTAAGAGGGTTTTTAATTTTTATATGTTAAGAGACCTAGATCTGTTTTCTAAGAGGGTCTTTTTACATTAATTTTAAGAGGGTTTTTAATGTTTATATGTTAAGAAACTTCGATTTGTTTTCTAAGAGGGTTTTTTAACAGATATTATGAGGGTTTTTAATGTTTATATGTACAGAGACCTCGATTTGTTTTATAAGAGGATTTGTTTACACTCATGAAGAGGGTTTTTAATATTTATATAGAAGAGATCTTGACTTGTTGATGTTCTGTGCTGGTTTTAAATGTAGTGGTGATATAAGTGGTGATGAAGGTAAAGTTGGAGGTGTAAGTGTGATGGAAGTAGTGGTGGTAATGGTGGTGATGATTGTGGTGACGGTAGTAGTGGTGTTACAGGAACATCATCATCATCATCATCAATATCAAGCTGTTTTTTGCCTCCACTCTTTGAGATTAATTAGTAGACGCTCCACTCAGCCTAGCAACGCAACCTCCACCCCACTCCACTACCTGCCTCACTCCACTACCTACCTCACTCACTCCACTACCTGCCTCACTTCACTACCTGCCTCACTCACTCCACTACCTGCCTCACTCACTCCACTACCTGCCTCACTCCACTACCTACCTCAATCACTCCACTACCTGCCTCACTCACTCCACTACCTGCCTCACTCACTCCACTACCTGCCTCACTCACTCCACTACCTGCCTCACTCACTCCACTACCTGCCTCACTCACTCCACTACCTGCCTCACTCACTCCACTACCTGCCTCACTCACTCCACTACCTGCCTCACTCACTCCACTACCTGCCTCTCACTCCACTACCTGCCTCACTCACTCCACTACCTGCCTCAATCACTCCACTACCTGCCTCAATCACTCCACTACCTGCCTCCCTCACTCCACTACCTGCCTCACTAACTCCACTACCTGCCTCCCTCACTCCACTACCTGCCTCAATCACTCCACTACCTGCCTCAATCACTCCACTACCTGCCTCACTCACTCCACTACCTGCCTCACTCACTCCACTACCTGCCTCACTAACTCCACTACCTGCCTCACTCACTCCACTACCTGCCTCAATCACTCCACTACCTGCCTCACTCACTCCACTACCTGCCTCCCTCACTCCACTACCTGCCTCACTAACTCCATACCTGCCTCACTCACTCCACTACCTGCCTCACTCACTCCACTACCTGCCTCCCTCACTCCACTACCTGCCTCA
>JACEEZ010020100.1:566428-631428 GCA_016584305.1 Chionoecetes opilio
TTGTTGAGCCATAAAATTACTTAAAACAGAACCTGTCATCAAACCGACTCATCAAGAAATCAAACAAGCTCCTCGTATTCAACATGGGCATTGCAAATATATACTTACTCTTGCCATGTCTACAACAATAACTGAGCTACAGATCATTGCCTATCTGTGCATCTTTTCCTATGACCTCACTAGAATCTATTGACATCCCAAAGACCTAATAATATAGAAGTTACCACACTTGGCTCACAACTGAAAAGTTTAGAGTTGAACCCCTGGCTGTGTGGACCCTTCCATGTTGTAGCCTTGGTTCCCCAGCACAGAGCATGTACAGAGTGTAGCCTGGTTCCCAGCCGAGCTGTATGATGTACCTTGGTTCCCCACACGGCTTACATGTGCCTTGGTTCCCCAGCACAGAGCATGTATAAGTGTAGCCTTGGTTCCCCACCAGAGCATGTACAGATGTGCCTTGTTCCCGCACGAGCATGTACAGATGTAGCCTTGTTCCCCAGCACAGAGCATTATAGAGTGTAGCCTGGTTCCCAGCACAAGCATGTACAGAGTGTAGCCTGGTCCCAGCACAGAGCATGTATAGAGTGAGCCTGTCCCCAGCAAGAGCAGTATAAGTGTAGCCTTGTTCCCAGCACAGAGATGTAAGATTGTACCCTTGGTTTCCCGCACAGAGCATGTATCGAGTTAGTTGTTCCCCAGCACAGGCATGTACGAGTGTAGCCTTGGGTTCCCAGCACAGAGCATGCGAGTGTAGCCTTGTTCCAGCAGAGCATTAAATAGTTGTAGCCTGTCCCATCACACGAGCATTACAGAGTACCTGTTCCCAGCACAGAGCATGTACAGAGTGTAGCCTGGGTCCCAGCACAGAGCATGTAGAGTGTACCTTGTCCCCAGCACAAGCATGTATAGAGTGTAGCCTTGGTTCCCAGCACAGGCCATGTATACGTGTAGCCTTGGTTCCCAGCCAGACTGTACAGAGTGTACTTGTTCCCCACACCAGAGCATGTACGAGTGTACCTTGGTTCCCAGCACAGAGCATGTAAAGTGTACTTGGTTCCCCACACAGAGCATGTACGAGTGACCCTTGTCCCAGCACAGAGCATGTATAGAGTGTAGCCTTGGTTCCCCAGCACAGAGCATGTACAGAGTGTAGCCTTGGTTCCCCAGCACAGAGCATGTATAGAGTGTAGCCTTGGTTCCCCAGCACAGAGCATGTATAGAGTGTAGCCTTGGTTCCCCAGCACAGAGCATGTTAGAGTGTAGCCTTGGTTCCCCAGCACAGAGCATGTACAGAGTGTAGCCTTGGTTCCCCAGCACAGAGCATGTAAGAGTGTAGCCTTGGTTCCCCAGCACAGAGCATGTATAGAGTGTAGCCTTGGTTCCCCAGCACAGAGCATGTAAGAGTGTAGCCTTGGTTCCCCAGCACAGAGCATGTATAGAGTGTAGCCTTGGTTCCCCAGCACAGAGCATGTACAGAGTGTAGCCTTGGTTCCCCAGCACAGAGCATGTAAGAGTGTAGCCTTGGTTCCCCAGCACAGAGCATGTATAGAGTGTAGCCTTGGTTCCCCAGCACAGAGCATGTATAGAGTGTAGCCTTGGTTCCCCAGCACAGAGCATGTATAGAGTGTAGCCTTGGTTCCCCAGCACAGAGCATGTATAGAGTGTAGCCTTGGTTCCCCAGCACAGAGCATGTAAGAGTGTAGCCTTGGTTCCCCAGCACAGAGCATGTACAGAGTGTAGCCTTGGTTCCCCAGCACAGAGCATGTATAGAGTGTAGCCTTGGTTCCCCAGCACAGAGCATGTATAGAGTGTAGCCTTGGTTCCCCAGCACAGAGCATGTATAGAGTGTAGCCTTGGTTCCCCAGCACAGAGCATGTACAGAGTGTAGCCTTGGTTCCCCAGCACAGAGCATGTATAGAGTGTAGCCTTGGTTCCCCAGCACAGAGCATGTATAGAGTGTAGCCTTGGTTCCCCAGCACAGAGCATGTACAGAGTGTAGCCTTGGTTCCCCAGCACAGAGCATGTACAGAGTGTAGCCTTGGTTCCCCAGCACAGAGCATGTATAGAGTGTAGCCTTGGTTCCCCAGCACAGAGCATGTAAGTGTAGCCTTGGTTCCCCAGCACAGAGCATGTATGAGTGTGTAGCCTTGGTTCCCCAGCACAGAGCATGTATAGAGTGTAGCCTTGGTTCCCCAGCACAGAGCATGTATAGAGTGTAGCCTTGGTTCCCCAGCACAGAGCATGTATAGAGTGTAGCCTTGGTTCCCCAGCACAGAGCATGTAAGAGTGTGTAGCCTTGGTTCCCCAGCACAGAGCATGTAAGAGTGTAGCCTTGGTTCCCCAGCACAGAGCATGTACAGTGTAGCCTTGGTTCCCCAGCACAGAGCATGTATAGAGTGTAGCCTTGGTTCCCCAGCACAGAGCATGTAGAGAGTGTAAGTCAAGGAGTCGCGACTATTTTTATAGAGTGAGACTAGCAATCCTGCACAGCTACACATGAGGATGGCTCCTGTGAGTGTGGAAGCCAACAGTTTTATCCTCTTGTGGCTGTATTTACCTAGTTGTATTTTACAGGGCCTGAGCTACACTCATAGGGTCCCATCTCTATATCTACATTTTTCTATTTTACTTCCTTAGTACTTGGTGTTGGGGAAGCCACCACCCGGGCGGTGCGTCACAACCTGCGGCTAACACCCGGCACCCATGCACTGCTGGGTGGACAGGGGCTCGGGTTTTAAGAAGACCGCCCATCTTTCTCTGATCAGCCCTGGATCGAACCCGGGATTTCTTTGTTGTGAACCGAGTGCTAACCACTACCCTACGGAGTACCCGTAGGGTACACAGTACCCTGTGTATTTGTACAATACCACAGTACCCTGTGTATTTGTACAATACCACAGTACCCTGTGTATTTGTACAATACCACAGTACCCTGTGTATTTGTACAATACCACAGTACCCTGTGTATTTGTACAATACCACAGTACCCTGTGTATTTGTACAATACCACAGTACCCTGTGTATTTGTACAATACCACAGTACCCTGTGTATTTGTACAATACCACAGTACCCTGTGTATTTGTACAATACCACAGTACCCTGTGTATTTGTGTGGGTGTGGAATCTTGCTACAAGACACCAGAAATGGTCTATGGCAGACCAATGAAGCACATAAACAAGTGAGGCCTAACAAGGACAAGTCTCCAAAACACACAAAAAAAAATATACATTCAACAATTATAAAACTTTTCCGGTGTATCTTTATCAATACGCCAATGTAAAAATTTTCACAGAAGGTTCTTTAAATGCTGGCTTTTGGAAGCCTTTTTCACCCTATTCTATCTTGTAGCAGCTTTCCAGCTCTCAATCACTAGCAATTTCTCTCTATAAGCCCCTATCTCAGGTCATTCTGTAAGGCCTCATCCCACAGTGTTTTTACAGTTTATGCCTGGTAAGTCAGCCCCAGCATGCACACCTGTCACTGGTAAGTCAGCCCCAGCATGCACACCTGTCACTGGTAAGTCAGCCCCAGCATGCACACCTGTCACTGGTAAGTCAGCCCCAGCATCCACACCTGTCACTGGTAAGTCAGCCCCAGCATCCACACCTGTCACTGGTAAGTCAGCCCCAGCATGCACACCTGTCACTGGTAAGTCAGCCCCAGCATGCACACCTGCCACTGGTAAGTCAGCCCCAGCATGCACACCTGTCACTGGTAAGTCAGCCCCAGCATGCACACCTGCCACTGGTAAGTCAGCCCAGCATCCACACCTGTCACTGGTAAGTCAGCCCCAGCATCCACACCTGTCACTGGTAAGTCAGCCCCAGCATCCACACCTGTCACTGGTAAGTCAGCCCCAGCATGCACACCTGTCACTGGTAAGTCAGCCCCAGCATGCACACCTGTCACTGGTAAGTCAGCCCCAGCATGCACACCTGTCACTGGTAAGTCAGCCCCAGCATGCACACCTGTCACTGGTAAGTCAGCCCCAGCATGCACCCCTGTCACTGGTAAGTCAGCCCCAGCATGCACACCTGTCACTGGTAAGTCAGCCCCAGCATGCACACCTGTCACTGGTAAGTCAGCCCCAGCATCCACACCTGTCACTGGTAAGTCAGCCCCAGCATCCACACCTGTCACTGGTAAGTCAGCCCCAGCATGCACACCTGTCACTGGTAAGTCAGCCCCAGCATGCACACCTGTCACTGGTAAGTCAGCCCAGCATGCACACCTGTCACTGGTAAGTCAGCTCCAGCATCCACACCTGCCACTGGTAAGTCAGCCCCAGCATCCACACCTGTCACTGGTAAGTCAGCCCCAGCATGCACACCTGTCACTGGTAAATCAGCCCCAGCATGCACCCCTGTCACTGGTAAGTCAGCCCCAGCATGCACACCTGTCACTGGTAAGTCAGCCCCAGCATGCACCCCTGTCACCCCGTCATCACACCCCAGAGTTTCTAAATGTCCATCTATCCATGCCTGCCTGTACATTCTCAACAGTACAGCAATGCATTAAGGCCTATCCTATGTCCCAGTTCATACTAAGGATCCCAGGCACATATACATACATAGTAGCATACTAGTACTATATGCCTATTCAAAGTATGTGTCATCAAAGTGTATACTACCCCACAAAAATAGACATAGGAAAAACGTCTGCGGCACCAAAACAATAACGATGATTGTAGTCAAATAAATAAATCATCATTACTTAGAAAACAGTATTCATAACAGTCAACGGTAAAGACGGGGGCGTACGCTAAGGGGTGCATGGCCTCGGTGCTCATCTCCGTAGCATTGCCCTTGAGCCTGTGCTACCCCGGGACACAGGGCTAGTGGGACATCCAGGTTACCACAGTTACCTTCCCCAAGTTTCCCCAGGTACCCATTTATCGACCCCGAAAGGGAAGAAGAACAGCTGGATCTGGTCGTCGACTTGCCCCGGCCCGGATTCGAACCAGAGCCCGCAGATTCGTAGCCAGGCACGCTAGCCACTGCACCACGGAGGCCACATAACATAAAATAACATAGCATAAAATAACATAACATTCATAACAGTACTTACCCCATAGAGGCAGCCTTCCGCGTGGTGTGAGTGAGGTGGTGACAGAGGTGTGAGTGAGGTGGTGACAGAGTGGTGTGAGTGGTGTGGTGACAGTGGTGTGAGTGGTGTGGTGACAGAGTGGTGTGAGTGGTGTGGTGACAGTGGTGTGAGTGGTGTGGTGACAGAGTGGTGTGAGTGGTGTGGTGACAGTGGTGTGAGTGGTGTGGTGACAGAGTGGTACCTTCTCAGTGGTGTGGTGACAGTGGTGTGAGTGGTGTGGTGACAGAGTGGAGGCTTACCTGTAGTGAGCGTGGGTGCTGTGGGTGGAGCTGGGAAGCCTGGATCATGTCGTCCAGGGTGTCGTTCAGGGTGTCCAAGCTGTCGTCGCTGTCCTCCTTGTCCGGGCTCTCCTGGGCCTCAGAGCTCGGTTCCGACTCGGAGGGCTGAGGCAACGATGGATTTATTACTAATGGCTGTGATATTTTTTACTGAATGTGACTATTTAAAACTGTAGTTGTAAAGAAATCAATACAGCCCTCAATAATATCATTTATTGAGCCCTAGCGTCAATAACACTGCACTAATGTCCCCAGGCGCCATATATTACGAATTTAAGCATCACTACAACTACATACAACAATATTTGTATGTGTCCACTGAAGAGGCATGCATAGCAGTTTATATTATGTACCTGTCTTCAGTGGCACATACAAGTCTGTAGTGATGCTGAAATTTGTAATATATGGCGCCTGGCGACATTAGTGCAGTGGCGACTATAGTGTTATGGACACTTTAAAGTCATGCCACCAGCTCACAAGAAGATCTAGGACTGCCTCCACATAACCACAGTGACGATTACTCTTCAAGTCTGCCGGTCTCTGTGCTTTTTATTTTCATTCACACTACCGTAGATAACAGTAAAGTCGCCAGGACAACTTTTTTTTCTGTTTACAGACGTGTGGTGGCGTTAATACTTACATTTCTACATCCATGAGTTCAGGAAAGTTAGAAGGGGCTATCTGGAGAGTCTGTGTCATTTTGTGTCTTCATCTGTGTCATAGTAGGGCTATAAATGAACAAATGACAAAAATATCTACAAAGTGGCTACCAACAATAAAGTCGCCATCTAGTCTATACGTATTTACTGAGTGTCCTCCCGCAGCTGTCGTCGCCCGAAAATAAAACGCGTAGTGAAATTTAAAACCGTATATACTCGCAGATACAAAGCATAAAACAACGCTGAAACAGAGTAGATTATACAGTCATGATATAAACTACTGTGTATCATCTTCAGTGGCACATAAAATTCAGTAGTAATGCTATAATTCGTAATATATGGCGGCTGGCGACATGACTGCAGGTGGCGACTTTACTGTTATCTACGGTAGCTGATTCAAGATAGGGCAGCTATTTTCTTCTTGTGACTTGCTTGTTCACTGCATGGTGGCATTACATTAGGGAAAATGTAAGGAAGGAAAGCATAGAAGTGAAAATATAATGAAAAGTGACAAAAACAGTTAAATAAATGAAAAGAAAATGTATAATAATAATAGGAACAATATAATAATAATAATAATAATAATAATAATAATAATAATAATAATAATAATAATAGTAGGAACAACAATAATAATAATAATAATAATAATAATAATAATAATAATAATAATAATAATAATAATAATAATAGTAGGAACAACAATAATAATAATAATAAATAATAATAATAATAATAATAATAATAATAATAATAATAATAAAATAATAAAAATGATGCTTAGTTTAGAATGAATTACAACATTCATTTCTGGACTGATTAATATAACCCGCCATGACAGGCCATCAGGGTTTCCTTTGAGAGTTGTTGAAAGGCAAAGGCTAGGGGATAGGATGGGGACAAAGGCTAGGGGATAGGATGGGGACAAAGGCTAGGGGATAGGATGGGGACAAAGGCTAGGGGATAGGATGGGGACAAAGGCTAGGGGATGACATGATGGAGGTCTTTACAGGAGCAACACATCATTTCTCCCAATAAATCATCAGCTTAGAAATCATAGTTCCAGCTGACAAAATATAGATTCAAGAAATACAAGCAGGAATTGGCTCACTAACAGGGTGGAGGCTGTCTGGGATGGGTCAAGCGTAATGCAGTAAGTATGCATGTGGCTCAGAGTGTGCTGGACAGATTTAAGGATCAGCTTGAAAGTTAACGTACAATGTGCTTTTTTAGCTTTTCTATAGTCGTATGATGTTCTTAGTTAACGTACAATGTGCTTTTTCAGCTTTTATATAGTGGTATGATGTTCTTAGTTAACGTACAATGTCCTTTTTCAGCTTTTCTATAGTCGTATGATGTTCTTAGTTAACGTACAATGTGGTATATTAGCTTTTCTATAGTCGTATGATGTTCTTAGTTAACGTACAATGTGGTATATTAGCTTTTCTATAGTCGTATGATGTTCTTAGTTAACGTACAATGTGGTATATTAGCTTTTATATAGTCGTATGATGTGATTAGTTAACGTACAATGTGCTTTTTCAGCTTTTCTATAGTCGTATGATGTTCTTAGTTAACGTACAATGTGCTTTTTTAGCTTTTCTATAGTCGTATGATGTTCTTAGTTAACGTACAATGTCCTTTTTTAGCTTTTCTATAGTGGTATGATGTTCTTAGTTAACGTACAATGTCCTTTTTTAGCTTTTCTATAGTCGTATGATGTTCTTAGTTAACGTACAATGTCCTTTTTCAGCTTTTATATAGTCGTATGATGTTCTTAGTTAACGTACAATGTCCTTTTTTAGCTTTTCTATAGTCGTATGATGTTCTTAGTTAACGTACAATGTGCTTTTTCAGCTTTTATATAGTCGTATGATGTTCTTAGTTAACGTACAATGTGGTATATTAGCTTTTCTATAGTGGTATGATGTTCTTAGTTAACGTACAATGTGCTTTTTTAGCTTTTATATAGTCGTATGATGTTCTTAGTTAACGTACAATGTGCTTTTTTAGCTTTTCTATAGTCGTATGGTGTGATTAGTTAACGTACAATGTCCTTTTTCAGCTTTTCTATAGTCGTATGATGTTCTTAGTTAACGTACAATGTGCTTTTTCAGCTTTTCTATAGTCGTATGATGTTCTGAAGTGTCTTAAATGTTTGATGTTGCTTTACTAAGAAGTGTAAACAATGCATCAATACCAAACCACAGCAGAAGAGAAAAATTCCAATGTATTCTTTGCCATGTCATCTGTCACCTTCTCACGCTGGCCACATTTTCACCCAGGATGCAAAATAGGGTGACAATGATACACCCAGGATGCAAAATAGGGTGACAATGATACACCCAGGATGCAAAATAGGGTGACAATGATACACCCAGGATGCAAAATAGGGTGACAATGATACACCCAGGATGCAAAATAGGGTGACAATGATACACCCAGGATGCAAAATAGGGTGACAATGATACACCCAGGATGCAAAATAAGGTGACAATGATACACCAGGAGCAAAAGTGCAATGTAACCGATGCAAAATAAGGTGACAATGATACACCCAGGATGCAAAATAAGGTGACAATGATACACCCAGGATGCAAAATAGGTGACAATGATACACTCAGGATGCAAAATAGGGTGACAATGATACACCCAGGATGCAAAATAGGGTGACAATGATACACCAGGATGCAAAATAGGGTGACAATGATACACCCAGGATGCAAAATAGGTGACAATGATACACCCAGGATGCAAATAAGGTGACAATGATACACCCAGGATGCAAAATAGGGTGACAATGATACACCCAGGATGCAAAATAAGGTGACAATGATACACCCAGGATGCAAAATAAGGTGACAATGATACACCCAGGATGCAAAATAAGGTGACAATGATACACCCAGGATGCAAAATAGGGTGACAATGATAACCCAGGATGCAAAATAGGGTGACAATGATACACCCAGGATGCAAAATAGGGTGACAATGATACACCCAGGATGCAAAATAGGGTGACAATGATACACCCAGGATGCAAAATAGGGTGACAATGATACACCCAGGATGCAAAATAGGGTGACAATGATACACCCAGGATGCAAAATAGGGTGACAATGATACACCCAGGATGCAAAATAGGGTGACAATGATACACCAGGATGCAAAATATACATATAGGGTGTAAATGGTGAATGGATCAGTCGTCAGGTAGTCAGTGCGATCAATAGGGATTTAAGGAGGTGACAGTGTTATGTATGGGATGAAAGGTGGTGTAGGTAGTGTTAAGTAACAGGAATACCTCGGTAGGTACTAGCGGCTCAGTGTAGTGTCATAATTTAGTGTATGTATTTATGTGAAAGTTAGTTGTGATAATGTCTTTGTAAATGTAGCTGTGATAATCCAGTTGAAATGTCACTTTGGTGTTTACTGATGGATGGCAGCCACAAGTAGTGGTTATCTAGTTATATTGTATACCGTTATGCCTTAAAGTAGAGTAGTGGTGATAATGGAGTGTGTAGTGGTGATAATGGTATTGTGGTGATATGGTAGTGGTAGTGGTGATAATGGTAGTGGTTAATGGTAGTGGTAGTGAGTGTAGTGGTAGTGGTGATAATGGTAGTTGATATGGTAGTGGTGATAATGGTAGTAGGTGTGTAATGGTGAGTGGTAGTGGTGATATGTGGTAGTGGTGATAATGGTAGTGGTGATAATGGTAGTGGTGATAATGGTAGTGGTAGTGGTGATAATGGTAGTGGTGATAGTGGTAGTGGTAGTGGTGATAATGGTAGTGGTGATAATGGTATTAGTGGTAGTGGTGATAATGGTAGTGGTGGATAAGTGGTTAGTGGTGATAATGGTAGTGGTGATAGGTGATAGTTAGTGGTAGTGGTGATAGTGGTAGTGGTAGTGGTGATAATGGTAGTGGTGATAATGGTAGTGGTAGTGGTGATAATGGTAGTGGTGATAATGGTAGTGGTAGTGGTGATAATGGTAGTGGTGATAATGGTAGTGGTGATAATGTGGTGATAGTGGTAGTGGTGATAATGGTAGTGGTAGAGTTAGTGGTAGTGGTGATAATGGTAGTGGTGATAATGGTAGTGGTAGTGGTGATAGTGGTAGGTAGTGGTGATAACAGTGGTAGTTAGAGTTAGTGGTAGTGGTGATAATGGTAGTTAGAGTTAGTGGTAGTGGTGATAATGGTAGTTAGAGTTAGTGGTAGTGGTGACCTTGTATTTGTTCCTGTAAATAAAGGACAAAAAAGTCTAATACAAATAAAAATAAAGGCCAAAGGGACACTCACTTTCCAGACAGTCTCTCCGGTCTCAGAGCAGTTCAGTCCCACAAACTTCAGGGCTTCGTCAAGGTTGAAGTCGAGGTTGAGGTCTGGCACGGTCTCATTAAGGGTGAAGGACGGGGAGTTCAAGGGCGACACAGAGTCAAGGGCGACGTCCCCTCCGCTGATGTGGTTCTCGGGCGACAACAACTGCTCGCCTGCAAATAAAAAAAAGGTGGACGTTATTACTCGACTGCAAAACATTTTAAATTTTTTTCATCATTCTAATTTTTTTTATTTAATGCTAAGAACCAACAACTGCTCGCCTGTCAGAATAAGAGGTTCAAGTTATTACACTGCCTACTGTCCAATATATATTTTTTTTTATAGATTTTTTTTTTTTTTGTAGTATCTGCTCTCCTGTAGATAAAAAAGTATATGGTTATTACGCTACTGGACGCCTATATTTTTATTTTCTTTCATAATTTCTTTCTGTAGACTTACTAACTATTAAAAACTATATATTTGATGCTAAGAATTAAACCCTGGAATACTATGATGCGAATATAATATTACTACTTTGTTTTTTAATAAGGGGGGAGAGAGAGAGAGAGAGAGAGAGAGAGAGAGAGAGAGAGAGAGAGAGAGAGAGAGAGAGAGGAGAGAGAGAGAGAGAGAGAGAGAGAGAGAGAGAGAGAGAGGAGAGAGAGAGAGAGAGAGAGGAGAGAGAGAGAGAGAGAGAGAGAGAGAGAGAGAGAGAGAGAGAGAACCTGTACCGTATATATCCTTCTGTCACCATTACTTGCACTACCTACAATTGAAATATAATACTGGAGAAAAACTGAAGTATGTACTATTAAGTCATTTCAATAGTATACTTAATGATTAAAAAGCTTGATGAAAATATTTAAAACAAAACCTTAAAAAAAAAAAAAAAAAAAAAAAAAAAAAAAAAAAAAAAAAAAAAAAAAAAAAAAAAAAAAAAAACCTTCAACTTTTAATTTGTATCACCTAATAAAATTATCATCAACAACTACCGTAGATAACAGTAAAGTCGCCACCTGCAGTCATGTCGCCAGGCACCATATATTACGAATTATAGCATTCACTACTGATTTGTCTGTGCCACTGAAGATGATACACAGTAGTTTGTATCATGACTGTATAATCTACCCTGTTTCAGCATTGTTTTATGCTTTGTATCTGCAAGTATAGACGGTTTCAAATTTCACTACGCGGTTTTTTTTCGGGCGACGACGACAGCGGTACGACACTCAGTAAATAAACGCTAGATGGCGACTCTACTGTTGGTAGCCACTTTGTAGATATTTTTGTCATTTGTTCATTTATAGCCCTACTATGACACAGATGAAGACACAAAATGACACAGACTCTCCAGATAGCCCCTTCTAACTGTCCTGAAATCATGGATGTAGAAATGTAAGTATTAACGCCACCACACGTCTGTAAACAGAAAAAAAAGTTGTCCTGGCGACTTTACTGTTATCTACGGTAGTGACTGCACGTTTCCCTTGGGCACAGCAGCTAATGTTTGGATGTCCTGTGTATGACTGTGAGGAAGACACAGTGAGTTCACAAGTCACATGGATCAGATGTGTAGTGTTAGTAGATTAGTATTGTAGAAGTAGTAGTAAGTAGACAGGTAAGACAAAAAAAGTGTAGAGGTAATGTAAGTAGTATGAGTATAGTAAGTAGTAAGCGTAAGTAGTTAGGATAAGTAGTAGTGATGAGTTAGAAGCACAGTCAGCTAGTAAGATAGTGTTGAGTAATAGTAGTAGTAGAGTAGGTAGAAAAGTAAGTAGTAGTAAGTAGAGTAGTAAGAAATTAGTAGTAGTAAGAAATTAGTAGTAGTAAATAAGTAGTAGTGAGTAGAGTAGTAAGTAAAGTAGTAAGTAAGTAAGTAGTAGTAGTATGTAGAAAGAAGTAAGTAGTAGTAGTAGTAGTAGTAGTAGTAGTAGTAGTAGTAGTAGTAGTAGTAGTAGTAGTAGTAGTAGTAGTAGTAGTAGTAGTAGTAGTAGTAGTAGTAGTAGTAGTAGTAGTAGTAGTAGTAGTAGTAGTAGTAGTAGTAGTATAGTAGTAGTAGTAGTAGTAGTAGTAGTAGTTAGTAGTAGTAGTAGTAGTAGTAGTAGTAGTAGTAGTAGTAGTAGTAGTAGTAGTAGTAGTAGTAGAGTAGTAGTAGTAGTAGTAGTAGTAGTATAGTAGTAGTAGTAGTATAGTAGTAGTAGTAGTAGTAGTAGTAGTAGTAGTAGAGTAGTAAGTAGTAGTAGTAGTAAGTAGTAGTAGTAGTAGTAGTAGTAGTAGTAGTAGTAGTAGTAGTAGTAGTAGTAGTAGTAGTAGTAGTAGTAGTAGTAGTAGTTCCTTATTTTCTGATGTTCTGATGTTGTTATGAATGTACAAGACAGCCATAACAACCACAACCACAAGCCCACAGCAGTCACGCTACTCCCAGGGCCTCACACACCCTCATGCTCCTGGCTGTCACAGGTAGGCCTAGATAGGCTGATAGGCTGATAGAGTATTGTAGTGCAGGTGTGGAAAGGAGGCAACAGCTCCTAGCAGGGGTGAGAAGTGACTGTGAAATATCTTAAAGAAAATAATTTTGCTTGCTGTTTTATGCAACTAGGTATTGATAAGTTTGAAAAATGAATAGTTTTTTTATTTCCTAACATCATCAGGGCACATCAAATAGTGAAGAACATTATTCTGCTTGCGCTTTTCTGCACCAAGCCTATTGATAAGTTTGAAAAATTAATAGTTTTTTTATTTCCTAACATCATCAGGGTTTATTACTGTGTTTACTATGCGAAAGTTTAGCATCCTCGTTAGTTAGATGATGCAAAACTTACTTAAGCCTAGTAAACACAGTAATAAACCCTGATGATGTTAGGAAATACAAAACAATTCATTTTTTTAACTTATCAAAACTAGTTGTATAAAAATGCAGGCACAATTATTTTCTGTAATATTTATCACAGCCCCTTTTCACCCCTGATAGGAACTGTTGGCTCATTTCTACACCTGCACTACAATAATCTATCAGGCCTGGAGGTGGGTGGAGGCTGGCTGCCTGGCTGGGAAGCATTAGTGAGCCTCCTGCCAGCCAGCCTACCTGCCCCTGTCCCCACACCCTCAAGGAGCCCATTATGATTAATGATGCCTAACTATATTTACCTCAAGAATAAATCTTTTCCTTCCATGAAAAGGTAAGCTCACTGTGATAACATTTCATTAAGCTATAGATCACCAGGCTCTAAATACAGGACGGCTTCTAGCTATTTCAATACAAAAATATCACATTATTCTTGAGGAAAAAATTTATTTCTTCTATTTCCCTGCACACAAGCCACCTCACAACAAACTGTGCTGCATTCACACAGAAAATAACAGCTTTCTCATCCCCCTCTAAGTGCTGTGTGTCCCTAAGCTGCTGTTAAGATACACTGAGGCACACACACACACACACACACACACACACACACACACACACACACACACACACACTGATCTCAGGAGCATGGGAACAATACTATAATTAAACCCTTAAATACTTACTCAAGTCACAACAATGTGTAGCAGATTCCTTCCTCAATGAATTTCAAGGTTATCAATTCTTGCCTTTTTAGAGACCACTGACACAGTCCTTCACACAATGACACATACAAAAAGTACTGATGTAAGCACAACACTGTTCTCTTCCATTCACTTCACACTGCTATCAAAGGCCTCCTCATTACAGCATCATGACTAATGCGCTCCACTATCACAAGGATCACTATCTCACTGTCCTTGAGTCACCAAGAGCCACACCAACACTTCACAACCACCGTGCTGCTGCCGCCGCAACCGCCACCACCGCCGTCGCCACCGCCACTGCAACACAACTACACACGGCTACCAGGGCAGAGACACGCATCAGACAGGTGGTGCCCGATCGGCCAACCTACCAATATGGCTGTGCGCCCAACAGGAAACTTGGCCAAATGGTGTAACAAAGGCCCTCCTCCAGGCCCGGCGGCCACTACACTTTGAGGGGGAGCACGGGCAGACCAGACGAGGGGGGGAAGGAATACCACGAAGGGTTGGCCCCGCAAGGGTTGACTAACGCCAGCCGGATATCCCATCACACAATGCTGCCGCCAATATCCCGCTGCGACGCCCCAAACGCAACCCCTCCCCCCCAGCCCCAACGCACCCCCTCCCCCCCAGCCCCAACGCACCCCTCCCCCTCCGCCACGGTCGCCGCCGGGGCATCACACGACACTATTTTCTCCTACAAAATCTAGTAACCGGCAGCAATCTTTCACCATCGTTCGTTCTCTCTCGGCATCTCGTCCGGAATTTCGTCGTACCGTTTTCCGAAATAAATCGCCGCGTCCAGACCCGAGTCTCACGCCGCGCCTCGAATCATCCTACATGTGGCAGCCCGGCCCACATTGTTCAACGTAGCGGCAGACATTGAATAGCTGTGACTTTGACAGGTGAGATTAATGAAAGCAAATTTTCATAATTCGACAAGGTAAGAAATCCCTCCTACAGAGTCTACACAACTTTACGAGACGTTTGGAAGGAGACAACGTACAGACACCCATAGAGGACACCCTGGCATCTCCACCATAATCTCCAACTGTCCAATTGTCTCTCGGAGGCCCGCCCGACCCGCCTCTGTAGGGCTCGATTAGTCCCTATATGGGCGGACGCTATGGTCCTCTCAAAAGGCTGATCACCTCCCAGCCATTGTTACACGCCACATTCTCCAGGCTTCTTCTACTACATGCTCCCACGTCTACCCCATAACTGTACTGGCACCCAGCAAAGTAACTCTCTCCAGGCTTCTTCTACTACATTGCTTCCACATCTACCCCATCACTGTACTTGCACCCAGCAAAAGTAACTCTCTCCAGGCTTCTTCTACTACCTTGCTTCCACATCTACCCCATCACTGTACTTGCACCCAGCAAAAGTAACTCTCTCCAGGCTTCTACTACTACATGGCTCCACGTCTACCCCATCACTGTACTGGCACTGAAAAGTAACTCGCAGGAAAAGTCAAAACACATAATATCTAAGGCCTTATGAAAATAGTTTATCTTACGTAAATCAAGAAATTCACTCAACTTCTCATGGCTTTACAGTAAGTGAATGTAAAAAAAACTGAGTAATCAATGACAATTAAACAAAAATGAAGCCTTATCCAAGAAATGAAAATAAGATCAAGAAAGATAGCTATAGAAGAAACAGACAGACAGATAGATACAGTACAGACAGACAGACATACGGATAGACAGATATACAGATAGACAGACAGACAGATATAGATATACAGATAGACAGACAGACAGATAAACATATAGATAGATATACATATAGACAGACAGACAGACAGACAGACAAACAGATATACAGATAGATAGACAGACAGACAGATATAGATATACAGATAGACAGACAGATAAACAGATAGATAGATATACAGACAGACAGACAGACAGACAGACAGACAGACAAACAGATATACAGATAGATAGACAGACAGACAGATATAGATATACAGATAGACAGACAGATAAATAGATAGATAGATATACAGACAGACAGACAGACAGACAGACAGACAGACAGACAGACATACAGATAGATAGACAGACAGACAGATACTTCAACCATACGAGAAAATATTTCCCCTAACAAAAACATGATAAGAAAAAGAGCATGATGAAGCAAGAGTAGCCGTTCCTCCCCAGCCGTGCTCTGGCCACAAAGGTTCCAGGTATATAAGCCTCCATCAGGGACACAATACTCGGCCAACTCATAATGTATTTGGGTGTCCTGCTTTTCCTTCTCAGTTATGGGGATTAAAGCCCAACATTAACATTAAAAGTATGGCAGTTATGATTCTTATGTTCACAGGTTGTAAAAAGTATTCATTAAGCCCATTGCTTTAACCTCTTCGCGCCCAGATCTTTCCTTTGCTATAAAAAATTGTTGTCGAGCCATAAGATTACGAAAGGGCATGTTATAGGTGCAAATAGGATATGTTTGCAGTGCTTTTAGTATTTGCTTTCCCCAAAAAAAGTGCCTCACCATCATCACCATCTTCCTGTTTAACGTCAGATTGTCCCATAGTGTCTGGTGAGGTTAGACGGTCACCTCAGTCAGTAACCCGGGTAACCTGCTGACCAAGGCATTTCATTTACTCCACAATATATCGTGGTATTATGGATAAACAAGGTAGTATGAGATGCACTGAGAACATAAGAAAATAAGGAGGCTACAAGAGGCCGTGAGCGATGCACCAGGAATGTTGCTTCTGTGTCCTGTCTTTAAATATGTGTCAGGAAATTCCACACACTGCATATGATAAATTACAACCTTTAGCATAGTTCAGTGTCTAAACTCCTTCCTCCAAGACATCATTGAAGCCATAATACCTAACTTAACCTAACTTAACCTAACATACACCTCCTATAAAAGTCACCATGAAAAGCTTACTGTAGAAACAAATAAATATGGATATGTACTAGGAGGAAATGAGTTTTTGCTTCGTCAGGGCAGCCTCAGTGATGGAAAGACAGCATGAGGGTAATGGTCTGGGCCAGCAGGATGTCCTCTCTTCCCCAGCCAGCCAGCCAGCCAGCCAGCCAGCAGCCAGCCAGCAGCCAGCCAGCCAGCCATCTCTACCTACCTGCCCTCACCCCTCCTCCTAACATGCCCCGCCCTCCTCTGTCTCCTACACCCACCCCCTACCACCCCCACCCCCACCCAACACACCCATCCAGCCCCCCACCCACCACCTCAAACATTAATGACTTTTCAATACATGTACTCTGAATATCTACACTTTAAGCAACTGTTTTATATATACTACAACACATTTTTTTAGTAACATCAATATTTTGCTTCAAGTTTCATACCCACCCACCCACCCACCCACCCACCCACCCACAAACCCACCACCTTCAACAATAATAACTTTACATTACTCTGAATATCTAACTTTTAGCATCTGTCATATATATACAACACATTTTTTTCAGTAACATCAATATTCTGCTTAAGGTTTCATACTCCAGTAGATTGCATATAGCATGATTCTTTAAAAGGAGGCTAGATAATTTCATGGATGGAGATGAAAGGTGGATGTAGGTAGTGTTAAGTAACAGGAACTACCACGTGTAGGTCTCCCAGCCTCTTGTAGCTTCCTTATTTTCTTATGATAGACAGAGAGACACAGAAATACAGCCTCTTGTAGCTTCTTTATTTTCACGGCCTCTTGTAGCTTCCTTAATTTCTTATGTTCTTATGATAGACAGACAGACAGACAGACGGACAGAAATACAGCCTCTTGTAGCTTCTTTATTTTCACGGCCTCTTGTAGCTTCCTTAATTTCTTATGTTCTTATGATAGACAGACAGACGGACAGAAATACAGCCTCTTGTAGCTTCTTTATTTACACGGCCTCTTGTAGCTTCCTTATTTTCTTACTTTCTTATTCATACTAAACAAATACTACCACATAAGAATAAACACTGATCTCCCTAAATCAAGCCTTGCCTAAATCAAGCCAAGCCAAGCCAAGCTAAATCTTGCCTACACACAACTGCCCACCAGCCTCCCTGTAATTACATCTCTTGACAATCTCCCATCCCCTTAATGCATCCCTTATCAAGCTCATCTCCAGCCCACTCCAGTGTTCCCTTCTCCTCCCTCACAGGCGCGGGTACGGGTGCTGCCCTCCTGTCAGCACCCTCTCTGCACGGCTACAAGTGTCTGCCAGCCCCACCCCCTCCATTAACACACACCTCTCGACCCCCACACATCACCCAACACTACTCTGTCCCTTATCAATAAAATGAAATAATTCAATACAGGCAGGGGCTTCTTTTTTTCTTTTTTCTTTTACATCACAAAGGACTGGTCAAGGGCAAAAAGAAGTCACAAAAAGTCTGCTTAATTGCCAGTCCCTATAAAGAAGACAGTAAGAGACAATATAAAGGAAAGGTGGGCCAATTGAGTTCGGGCCTAGCTTAATGTGCCCTGCCATAACATGAAGTGATTCCCATAATACTATATAAAGTAACATTCCTAATTCATAGTAAACAACTCAATACTACATAAAATAGCATTCCTAATACATAATAAACAACTCAATCAGTTATTTTACACATCAAAGTTGTGGAAAATGGTAAACAATAAATGATACATCCATAGATCCAAACATTATTCCCTAAAGGACTCTAAGAAAGCGTCCCCGAGTCATAAGTGGAGGCCATCAGGGTCGTGGCTCCTAGGGAAACAAGAGGCTTTTTGTTGAGTCACTCCTCATTCAGACATCTATGAAGAGAACATGAACTGGCCATCCATCACGGACCTGCTATTTCCTCACTCCCCTCACAGCATTAGGCTCCTATTGTCTTACTCCAGAATCAGATGAAGCTATTCCATGTAGTCATTGCTACAAACACTGGAATGTGGCTGCTATAACATGCTGCATAAATAGCTGATTGTTCTTATTTCAGTGTAATTTAAGGAATTTAGAGTTCATAATTACTGTAATACATTTAAGTATTAATTATCCGACCTTGGGGGGACCGAAGGTAGGTCGGATAATTGGAATAGTCGGATGTTCGGATATCACAGTAACCATAAACGTAAGGACAAAATGGTATAGCACATAAAAGATGCAGCTCTTGAAGGCCGATCCAGTGGTATACGCGAAAGTCAAATTCATGCATAAATAAAGCCACAAATCAATGCTTTCTAAAAACAAAAAAAAACTAAGTAAAATAAATGGCCAAAACAAGACACAATGTGGTGGTGAAAAAAGTCGGTTGTTTGGACAAGTCGGATGTTTGGAGGTCGGATGTTGGGAATTTGGCTGTACTGAATATAAGCCTAAAAACTACCATGATATAAAAGGATGTGTAATGGTTAAAAGCCGTGAGTATAACGCTTCATAAATTGTGAGTGTATGGTTTATTATCATTCCAATTTTATTATTATATATATATACTAAATATTATGACGTATTATTATTCTAAACTATGAGTCTCACAAGAATATAAAGTCTTCTTGTCACTATAACTCTCCTCTTCAGCCTGTGTTGGGAGTGGCCCGGCAGCTTAGGAGGTTCCCGGGCAGAACAGGGCGTGAGTGGTGACAGTCAACACTAAGTCATGCTGCGGGGGTGACAGCCTCCACGGGACAATACACTAAAACCTCTCGTATTCGGACCCTCATTATTCAGACTTTGACATTATTCGGACCTCCTCCTCTTTTTTTTTTTTTTTTTTTAGGGGTCGGAATTTCCTAGCTATATATAATTATACACCTAGATTTTTTTTTTTTTTTTTGTTTTGTTTTTTTTTTTTTTTTTTTTTTAGGGGTCGGAATTTCCTAGCTATATATATATACACCTAGATTTTTTTTTTTTTTTTTTTTTTTTTTTAGGGGTCGGAATTTCCTAGCTATATATATATATATACACCTAGATTTTTTTTTTTTTTTTTTTTTTTTTTTTTAGGGGTCGAAATTTCCTAGCTATATATATATATACACCTCATATTTTTTTTTTTTTTTTTTTTTTTTTACAATTTCCCCCCATATATAATCCCCCCATTATTCGGATCCTTGCATTACTCGGACCACTCCTTGGCCCAATTAGTCCGCATATGAGACGTTTTACTGTATTTTCTTATGTTCTTCTATGAAGCAATAATAGACCCACATTAACCTCCAGTACCTCCATGCCTAACAAACCTCACAAGAACACTTCGGAATGGTGTTTTCCCACCTGATTTTTTGTTTCATATAGTAATCGAGACATTCATTCATAACTTCACAAAACCTGGCATGGACCCATAACAAGGATATGTGTGGCTGTTAACCCCTTCACGCCCAGATATTTCCTGTGCTATATAAAAGTGTCTGTATTAGCCATAAAATTACAAAAAAGTAACTTAATATACCAAAAAAGCTAGTGGACAAGGATACTAAACAGGTCATTAACTATAAAATATTGCTTATATTCATTAAAATCGTCTGATGGTAGCCTGTTAAAGTCCTGTTAAAGGTGATGTACTGTTAAAGGTGATGTGATGGTGGTGTCCTGTGTTGGGGGGGGGTGACTGTGCTACTGTTAAAGGCTGATGTAATGGTGGTGTCCTGTGTGGGGGGGTATGACTGTGCTACTGTTAAAGGCTGATGTAATGGTGGTGTCCTGTGTTGGGGGGGGGTGTGACTGTGCTACTGTTAAAGGTGATGTAATGGTGGTGTCCTGTGTTGGGGGGGTGACTGTGCTACTGTTAAAGGCTGATGTAGTGGTGGTGTCCTGTGTTGGGGGGTTGACTGTGCTACTGTTAAAGGCTGATGTAATGGTGGTGTCCTGTGTTGGGGGGGGTGTGACTGTGCTACTGTTAAAGGTGATGGAATGGTGGTGTCCTGTGTGGGGGGGGTGTGACTGTGCTACTGTTAAAGGCTGATGAGTGGTGGTGTCCTGTGTTGGGGGGGGGTGACTGTGCTACTGTTAAAGGCTGATGTAATGGTGGTGTCCTGGTGTGGGGGGGGGGGGGTGACTGTGCTACTGTTAAAGGCGATGTAATGGTGGTGTCCTGTGTTGGGGGGTGTGTGACTGTGCTACTGTTAAAGGCTGATGTAATGGTGGTGTCCTGTGTTGGGGGGGGGGGTGTGACTGTGCTACTGTTAAAGGCTGATGTAATGGTGGAGTCCTGTGTGGGGGGGGGGGGAGTGACTGTGCTACTGTTAAAGGCTGATGTAATGGTGGTGTCCTGTGTTGGGGGGGGTGACTGTGCTACTGTTAAAGGTGATGTAATGGTGGTGTCCTGTGTTGGGGGGGGTGACTGTGCTACTGTTAAAGGTGATGTAATGGTGGTGTCCTGTGTTGGGGGGGTGTGACTGTGCTACTGTTAAAGGTGATGTAATGGTGGTGTCCTGTGTTGGGGGGGGTGACTGTGCTACTGTTAAAGGCTGATGTAATGGTGGTGTCCTGTGTTGGGGGTGTGTGACTGTGCTACTGTTAAAGGCTGATGTAATGGTGGTGTCCTGTGTTGGGGGGGGGGGGTGACTGTGCTACTGTTAAAGGCTGATGTAGTGGTGGTGTCCTGTGTTGGGGGGGGGGTGGACTGTGCTACTGTTAAAGGCTGATGTATGGTGGTGTCCTGTGTTGGGGGGGGGTGTGACTGTGCTACTGTTAAAGGTGATGGTAGTGGTGGTGTCCTGTGTTGGGGGGGGGGGTGACTGTGCTACACTGGCTGGCCTCAGGATGATGCGGGGAAAACAAGCATGACAAGAAGGGACCGAGGATGACAATTCAGGATGGCGCTGGTATCCTAAATATTGGTGACTTGTCAGTTTGAGCGTAACACAAGTAGCTCACTCCATGATTTGCCCAAACACTGATATATAAATCATGCTGCCTGATCTTAACCTCTTCACGCCCAGATCTTTCCTTTCCTGTATAAAAATAGTCTGCTCTTAGCCATGAAATTACGAAAAGTGACTTAATTGTTCTAATGGACAAGGATACTGAACAGGTCATATCTTCAGAATATTGCTTATTATTCATTAAAACAGACAAATGATGGACATATTAGAATGGAAATTACGTTCTGGGCCTCAAGGGGTTAAACGTCATAATACGTATTTTCATTATTTCTTTTCTTAGTGAACCTCGTGTTACCATTGCCCTGTATTGTTTAACAGACCAATATGTGAAATGTACTTCTGTAAAACACTGAGCTGCATTATTTAGAACATAAAAACATAAGGAAGCTACAAGAGGCCGCGAGACCTACACGAGGTAGTTCCTGTTACTTAACACTACCTACATCCACCTTTCATCCCCAGCCATGATACTGTCTAGCCTCCTTTTAAAACTCCCTATTGACTCCGCACTAACTACCTGACGACTGAGTCCATGCCAATCATTGACCACCCTATTTGTGAACCAGTTTCTCCCTATTTCTTATATTTCTCTATTATTTTCTGACCATATTTTATACATTATTATATTTTTGTATAATTTCTGATATTAATGAAGCTTTACTCATGACTTTGGCAATTCCCATAAAGTCTATAGTCTATTTTTTTGTAACGAGGCAAAAATTCCATTCTATCTTAAGGTCTCACGCTTAAAATGATGCCTGTGTTTACCTGATAATAGGGTTAACTATGATAAAAATACAACTGAAATTTAGAAGTAGCGTAGTATTCCCTTCTCCTGGCATATATCCATTCTATCTTAAGGTCTCACGCTTAAAATGATGCCTGTGTTTACCTGATAATAGGGTTAACTATGATAAAAATACAACTGAAATTTAGAAGTAGCGTAGTATTCCCTTCTCCTGGCATCAAATATCAGTCAGTAAGCAGCAAGGGGTCAGGATTAATACTGTAGTTGCTTCACGGTCTCTTACAAACAACTAAATCCTGCCTCTCGTCTTCACACAATGCATTCATTAATCACACTGTGGGCTGTGGGCTTTAAGACGGGATGCCTTGTGCTTCCGTGGCAATCAGCTGAGTCAACATCCGGCTCATCATAAATCTTCCTCACTAGCTACCACACATTACACACTCATTTCATTTTCCACATACTCATTTCATTTTCCACATACTCATTTCATTTTCCACATACTCATTTCATTTTCCACATACTCATTTCATTTTCCACATACAGCTAAGTATTAATTATCCGACCTTGGGGGGACCGAAGGTAGGTCGGATAATTGGAATAGTCGGATGTTCGGATATCACAGTAACCATAAACGTAAGGACAAAATGGTATAGAACATAAAAGATGCAGCTCTTGAAGGCCGATCCAGTGGTAGACGCGAAAGTAAAATTCATGCATAAATAAAGCCACAAATCAATGTTTTCTAACAACTAAAAAAACCTAAGTAAAATAAATGGCCAAAACAAGACACAATGTGGTGGTGAAAAAAGTCGGTTGTTTGGACAAGTCGGATGTTTGGAGGTCGGATGTTGAGAATTTGGCTGTACTCATTTCATTTTCCACATACTCATTTCATTTTCCACATACTCATTTCATTTCCCACATACTCATTTCATTTTCCACACTCCTTTTATCTCAATGAAAATATTTGCTTGAAACATATTTTACTTATATCCGAGTAAGTGAAGTTTAATAATTAGCATGTCAAATATTACAGGCCTTTCATGAAGCATACCTTTGAAAACCTTCCTTGCATCTCTCTTCCCTGCTTCCGATATTGACGATTATTATAAAGCATCAATTTGTTTGGGTACACAGGCGAAGGAAAGGTTAGCTAGAGGAAGAAATTAATGGTCCTTTTTTCTTCTTCTTTCTGTTTAACATCAGATTTTTCCCATAATATTTTGTGAGGCTAGACGGCCGATGACACGCTTCCGACTATCTCTATCCATTGCCTCGACTCCTTCAATTACTGGTCCATGCATCATCAACTGGCCACACAATATTCTGTAACCCCTTCACGCCCAAATCTTTCCTTTGCTGTAAAAATGTGTCTGTTGTCAAGCCATAAAATTAAGAAAAGTCACTGAATATACCAAATAAGTTAGTGGACAAGGATACTAGACAGGTCATATCTATAAAATATTCCTTATACTCACTAAAAATCGCCTACTGGTAGTCAAATTACAATGGAAATTACGTTCTGGGTCTCAAGGGGTTCAGATAGGCATGTGGCATCAGTAAATTAATACCTTTAGAAAACACCATATTTTAGATGCCATATGATCTGTAAAAATAGCTGGCTTCATCCCATAAGGGTTCAACCTCATTTAGCGGCCCATTGAAGCTCTTTGTTCTGGGAGAAGCTGCGGCAAATGCGATGGTGTGCATAGGGCGGCTTTCAGTCTGAGCGGCGGGCCATAGGAGTGATGCGACAATCTAACACAGGGAGAGTTTCACCTTTAAGACAGCCAATTAAAGGTCTCTTTCTTGTCTTAAGCTCCCAACACAGCATCTTTGGCCAGTCATGAAAAAATGTACACAAAAAAAATAAGTAATCTGCATGTTTAGGACAGCAAGGAGCTATCTAGCCTTAAGGATAGATACACACACACACACACACACACACACACACATACATACACACACACACACACACACACACACACACACACGCTCTGGCCCTGTAAAATACAACTAGATGAATACAACTAGATGAATACACACACACACACACACACAGTAAAGCAGTGTTAACCCCTTCACACCCAGATCTTTCCTTGGCTATAAAAAATTGTATGTTGTCGAGCCATAAAATTAAGAATAGTAACTGAATATACC
Organism: Chionoecetes opilio; assembly: GCA_016584305.1. Classification (NCBI taxonomy): domain Eukaryota; kingdom Metazoa; phylum Arthropoda; class Malacostraca; order Decapoda; family Majidae; genus Chionoecetes; species Chionoecetes opilio. Next base: position 591,086 of record JACEEZ010020100.1, read on the forward strand.
AAATTAGCTAGTGGACAGAGATACTATAAGACAGGTCATATCTATAAAATATTGCTATAAGTCACTAAAAATCATCTAATGGTACCCAAATTACAATGGATATTTTGTTCTGTGTCTCATAGAGGGTGGTAGTAGTAGTAGTAGTAGTAGTAGTAATAGTAGAGTAGTAGTAGTAGTAGTAGTAATAGTAGTAATAGTAGTAGTAGTAGTAGTAGTAGTAGTAGTAGTAGTAGTAGTAGTAGTATGTGTTCTGTGTCTCAAGGGGTTACGAGCAATGGTGGGATTGGAGAGAATCAACAAAGAAGACGTGTTTGTTGATGATGTTGGAGCTCTGAGAGGCCACGGGATAGAAGCTGAAGGGAACAGGATGCTTGGAGGATACTGAGAAGTGCAGTTTTCCCTATTAATGTATGGAATAACCTTAACATTACAACAATAACACCAAAGAACATTCACAAATTAAAGGCATTATCGACCACCTGAGATGCAGAGACAGGACCTCACCTTATCATTTTCTGGTTTATGTTTAACGTAAGCTTTTTTAAATATTTTACGAGGTTAGACGGCAGATGATAGGCTTCCAACATTCTCTGAAGATGGGACTTAACCAGTAGCTATTAACATTACAACAATAACACCAAAGAACATTCACAAATTAAAGGCATTATCGACCACCTGAGATGCGGGGACAGGACCTCACCTTATCATTTTCTGGTTTCTGTTTAACATCAGCTTTTTTAAATATTTTATGAGGTTAGACGGCAGATGATAGGCTTCCAACATTCTCTGAAGACGGGACTTAACCAGTAGTTATACGTAATATGTTTCCCGTATGTCAGCGGGTAACATTCTGGCCACGGCCCTATCTAGGTGTAAGGTGGCTCAGTCTTTAACCCCTTGAGGCTCAGAACGTTATTTCCATTGTAATTTGGCCACCATTAGACGGTTTTTAGTGAATATAAGCAATATTTTATAGCTATGACCTGTTTAGCATCCTTGTCCACTACCTAATTTGGTATATTCAGCGACTTTTCGTAATTTTATGGCTCGACAACATACATTTTTTTATAGCAAAGGAAAGATCTGGGCGTGAAGGGGTTAAGGTTTTTTGCCGGTAAAGCGAACACCGTCTCTCTTGAGCAAATGGATGAGGTGCCTGGTGTTTGAGGTCCCAGTCTTACCTAACTAACGATCAGTCTCTGAGCTCTAAACTCTTTCCAGGAGGGTAACGGCTGGAAATCACGAGTCCAGGTGGTGATCAAAACCATGGAGAGTAACACACATACACACATACACACACTCAATAGGGGAAAGCTGACTGACGATCAGAAAGACAATGACAGACAAACACACAGACTGATGGACAGGCGTAAAAAAACACGAGAGAGAGAGAGAGAGAGAGAGAGAGAGAGAGAGAAGAGAGAGAGAGAGAGAGAGAGAGAGAGAGAGAGAGAGAGAGAGAGAGAGAGAGAGAGGAGAGAGAGGAGAGAGAGAGAGAGAGAGAGTCTAGAGAGAGTCTAGAGAGAGAGAGAGTCTAGAGAGAGAGAGTCTAGAGAGAGAGAAAGAGAGAGAGAGAGAAAGAGAGAGAAGTTAGGGCGGTAAAAATCCCCGAGTCTAGGCAACTTAGTGTCCTGCTGTGAGTCTGATGTCCCTCCCTTGGCCCACTCATCGACACACACACACACACACACACACACACACACACACACACACACACACATTCTCAGCAGCTATCAACCAGCAACTATTGTACATAGAAATCATCCCAACATTGCGGATGACGAGTATTTCCGCGGACATTCATATTTATTTTATCATATCCCTCAACAACTTTCCTCTACCTTCAAAACCACACCTGGAAAATGTACTGAAAAATTAACTGAATGGAATGGAATAAAAAGAAAAATGAAAAATGAAAAATGAACCAAAAAAATGAAAAATGAAAAATGAAAAATGAACCAAAAAATGAAAAATGAAAAATGAAAAATAGAAAATCAAAAATGAAAAATGAAAAAAGAAAACTGAAATGTTAAATGAAAAATAAAAATGAAAAATGAAAAATGAAAAATGAAAAATAAAAAATGAAAAAATAAAAATAGAAAATAAAAAACGAAAAATGAAAAATGAAAAATGAAAAATAAAAAATGAAAAATGAAATATGTCACTCCCTGTGTTTATTTAGCTTCCCTAGACTATCAGGAGAGAAGTAGAGAGGGTGGTAGTAGTAGTAGTAGTAGTAATAGTAGAGTAGTAGTAGAGTAGTAGTAGTAGTAGTAGTAGTAGTAGTAGTAGTAGTAGTAGTAGTAGTAGTAGTAGTAGTAGTAGTAGTAGTTATATAGTAGTGGTAGAGTAGTAGTAGTAGAGTAGTAGTAGTAGTAGTAGTAGTAGTATATAGTAGTAATAGTAGAGTAGTAGTAGTAGTAGTAGTAGTAGTAGTAGTAGTAGTAGTAGTAGGAGTAGTAATAGTAGTAGTAGTAGTAGTAGTATATAGTAGTAATAGTACAGTAGTAGTAGTAGTAGTAGTAGTAGTATATAGTAGTAATAGTAGAGTAGTAGTAATAGTAGAGTAGTAGTAGTAGTAGTAGTATATAGTAGTAATAGTAGAGTAGTAGTAATAGTAGAGTAGTAGTAGTAGTAGTAGTATATAGTAGTAATAGTAGAGTAGTAGTAATAGTAGAGTAGTAGTAGTAGTAGTAGTAGTATATAGTAGTAATAGTAGTAATAGTAGAGTAGTAGTAGTAGTAGTAGTATAGTAGTAGTAGTATGTATGTAGAGGCAGCAGCAATGAAGCTCCCCCATGACTTGTCTGGCAATTATTAGATGAACTGCTATCATGCCCTCCCACCATAGAGTATAGATGGTCACATTCCTCAAAATGGTTCCCCGCTACCTATGGGCCTCTGTAGCCATCGGTATAACATCCAAAAGCCATTAATCATACACAGGCCACAGACCCCGAGCCCCAATAACAGCCCCACCTGTGGTCTCCTTGGCCAGCAACCTCCCTACAGCTCTCTCGGATCAGAAACTATTTTGCAGAACACTTATGTGAGTAGTAGTAGTAGTAGTATATAATAGTAGTAGTAGTAGTAGTAGTAGTAGTAGTAGTAGTAGTATAGTAGTAGTAGTAGTAGTAGTAGTAGTAGTAGTAGTAGTAGTAGTAGTAGTAGTAGTAGTAGTAGTATATATATATAGTAGCAGTATAGTAGTAGTATAGTATAGTAGTAGTATCAGAGCTGGGCAGTATTTAAATACATTTGTGTATTTAGAAATGTATTTATAAATACATTGGTTGTCATGTATTTAAATACAGTACTTAAATACTTTTTTCAGTATTTAAATACAGTACATTGTATTTAAATACTTATAATATAAAAATGTAAATACTTTTTTCACAGTTACTTTGGCCCTAAACCCGCCCCACTACCTGGCCACCCTGATGGCACAGTGACCCAGGGTTGTCACGGCCAAGGAAATGTCCGGATTTCAAGGAAATTTTGACAGAAGGAAATTTCTAAGGAAACCCAAAATCTAAGGAAATCGTAGGGAAATCCATTTTTTTCGGACATGTTAAAATGTGTGTGTATTTTAAATGTATTTACAAATGTATTTAAATGCAATTGATGTATTTAGTATTTTGTATTTAAATACATTCGTAAAATGTATTTAGTATTTAAATACATTTCTCCCATGTATTTAGTATTTAGTATTTAAATACATTCCATGTATTTAGTGCCCAGCTCTGAGTAGTATATACATAGTAGCAGTATAGTAATAGTAGTATAGTAGCAGTAGAGTAGCAGTATAGTAGTAGCAGTATAGTAGTAGCAGTATAGTAGTGGTAGTATAGTAGTAGTTGTGAGATATTATGAATCTGAGGAAACATTATAACTTTCAGCCTATTCAGCTTTTGATAAATCTTTGCAGCTTCATTAAACTCATTATAAACCCATGACCCTAACACTACACACATACAATGGTTTACAGTTATTCCACTTCAAAAAGCATGCATGTGTCCACTAAGAATCGTGCAGTAGTACATATCTAGCCAACGCACATCATGTACTGAAAAGTGACTCATAATAGCCTGAAGGCAGGGATGAGATAAATTCCTTTATAGAAAGCATAAAATGGACAGTGGGGTCGTGGAGAAAACCTTATTACCAGCCTGTGCTTCTGCCTTTGTCCCGCCTCCTCCAGACAGGACTGAAATGGCCCCAAATAATGGCTAATATAAGGACAAAGTGACAGGTGGGAGGAGCGAGGCAAGTCCTTAATGACCTCCTGCCAACCCCCACCCCCACACACCCACCACCATCACCCCACCACCCACCACCTCCACCACCCACACACACCCCCACCTTACCTCCACACACCCCACCCATCACCTCCACACACCTCCTCACCCCCCACCACACACACCTCCACCTCCTCCTCACACACCCACCTCCTCCCCACAACCACCACCTCCACTCACCCTCCACACCCACCACACACCTCCACCTCCTCCTCACACACACCCACCACCATCACCTCCACACACCCCACCACACACGCCTCCACCTCCTCCTCCTCACACACACCACCAACTCCTCTTCACCCCACCACCCACACACCCTCACCACACCCCCACACCACCCACCTCCCCCCACACACATCCCACCTCCCCCCACACCATCCCCCCCCCACACACATCCCCCACACCACCACCACCACCACCTCCTCCACACACCACCAACTCCTCTTCACCTCCACCACACCACCCACACCACCACCCCCCCCCACCACATCCCCCCACCCCCACCACCACTTCACACACACACACAAGGCTGGAGGATCACACTCTCCTCAACAACACTACACACCGTTACCTTGCCCAGCCAGACACCCTCACAGCAAAATAAATAAATAAAACCAGAATAAACATAAATAAAACTCAGAAATAAAACAATAACATAGAAAAGTAGGCGACACCATTAAACTTAAAACTTTAAAAAAAAAAAAAAATTATGGAACATTTAAACTTAAAAAAAAAAAAAAAACTTATTGAACATTTAAACTTAAAAAAAAAAAAAAAAATATTGAACATTTAAACAAAAAAAACAAAAAAAAAAAACTATTGAACATTTAAACAAAAAAAAAAAAAAAAAAAAAAAATCCTTACCAATGAAAGTGTTAGCCTAGACAAGAGATATTCCCATCCTATAAGAACACATCATTAACCCTTGAGGCCAGAACGTAATTTCCGTCGTAATTTGGGTACTATTAGACGATTTTTAGCGAATAGAAGCAATATTTTATAGCTATGACCTGTTTAGTATCCTTGTAGTAACTAATTTGGTATATTCAGTTGCTTTTCGTAATTTTATGGCTAACTACAGATGATTTTATATAGCAAAGAAAAGATCTGGGCGTGAAGGGGTTAAGCTTACCATTGAAAGTGTTAGCCTAGACAAGAGATATTCCCATCCTATAAGAACATAAGAACATAAGGAAGCTACAAAAGGCCGTAAATATAAATAGTACAGTAAAACCTCTCATATTCGGACTAATTGGGCCAAGGAGTGGTCCGAGTAATGCAAGGATCCGAATAATGGGGGGATATGTGTACAAAAAAACAAAAAACAAAACAAAAAATCGTGTTTATAATATATATAGCTAGGAAATTTCGACCACTAAAAAAAAATAAAAAAAATAAAAAAATAAAAAAAAAAAAAAAAAAAAAATTCTTAGGTGTATGGAAATTTCGACCCCCCCCCCCCCCCACAAAAAAAAAAAGGAGGAGGTCCGAATAATGTCAAAGTTCGAATAATGAGGGTCCGAATACGAGAGGTTTTACTATAATACTATTCCCTGCATGTCCTATAAGTGTGTTTTAAGCCAGACAGCGGGTGGCAGAGACTGGCTGGCTGCTGCATTTTTACATTCCCACAAACCCGTTGCCAAGGTTTTTCTAGTGATTTTCGGAGTTTTTTTATGGTTTTCTTTTCTCCCTCTTTGTTGAATCCCTTTGACATGGAAATCCACGAAGCATAATAATAATTTTCTGGAACGAGTAAGTAAAAATGATAAGATTTCATATTTTACGTAGCCGTTCAACAATTTCCTCGGATATTTCCTGTTTGCGGAGATAAAATATAGAAATCTGACAGTCACCTAAGAGAAACCTTCTAACACTAAATTCCATATCAATAAACACTACTGTTGCAATCTAATATAATAAAATCTGACAGACTAAGAAAAACCTTAACACTAATTCCAATCAATAAAATAGTGAATTCAAATGATAAAAATAGAAATCGACGTACCTAAGAGAAACAAACCTTCTAACACTAAATTCCATATCAATAAACACTACTGTTGCATATTCTAAAATGATAAAATATAGAAATCTGACAGTCACCTAAGAGAAACCTTCTAACACTAAATTCCATATCAATAAACACTACTGTTGCATATTCTAAAATAACTATGTATGTATCTATGCAAATAAAATTATAATGCAACCAAAATATCGGTAACTGAATGGATCGATAGAAGTATAACTAGCTAATCATTCACTATAAAAAGTCCACAAACAAATACAACATGTCAGCTTTAGAGAGCATCAGTGAGACAAATGCGTCAAATAAAAGAGTTCTGCCTCAAATAACAATAATAATAATAATAATAATAATAAAGTTCTGCCTCAACACTGAACTGCGGACGTAAAATCAAACAAAATAGAATGAAGACTAGACTAAAATTTCCAGAACGCCCCAAGTGTCCGAAAAGATAAGCCGAGCCTCCCTCCGGCGTCTGTCACGAACACTCCCATGATTAATGGTGGCTGCCCATCGTTTACCAAATGCCCTCACCGAACCCCCCCACTGCCCTTCCTCCCCCTCCCTGCCCCCTCCAACACACATACACTCTCTCTCCTCTCCTCTCTCTCTGTGTGCCCCCTTCTAGCTTCTCTCTTCTCTCTGCCCCTCTCAACTCTCTCTCTCTCTCTCTCTCTCTCTCTCTCTCTCTCTCTCTCTCTCTCTCTCTCTCTCTCTCTCTCTCTAATAATCCCGACCCTAACACTGAAGGCTTCCACTTGAGGGATGATTTACCCTGTGGCCACGTAACTCTTCCACTCCTCAATACACTCCTCATCTTCCAGACACTTGTCCATACACTCTGTAGTAAGGACATGATGCTCCAGAAAACATTACTCTCATGGGAAGTAAACAAAAATGACAACAAAAACCACAATTATAAAGTAATGAGCATCTTAGGGCACCGAGTCACCCTAGACATGCCTACATAGTACCTACACAGCGTCACCTCATAAAGAAACTGCCTAAGTAATTTTCCGGCAATTTTTGGATGTTTGCCTGAAGCCATTCTTCATCCTGTGGCGCATCTATTGGTAGAGTCGCCAGTGTCATGTGTGGGGTGTGAGTGTGTGTGTGTGTGTGTGTGTGTGGGGTGTGAGTGTGTGTGAGAGTGTGTGTGTGTGTAGGGTGTGTGTGTGTGTGTGTGTGTGTGTGTAGGTGTGAGGGGTCTAAAATATGAAAGGATAAAGCAAGGCATTGATATCAAAATTAAGAATATGAGGAAGTTTTTTTAAATTTCCCGAAAAGTAGAAAAAATGACTTAGGCAGTTTCTTTATGAGTGTGACGCTAGACATGGAGTAGTCTCTCTCTCTCTCTCTCTCTCTCTCTCTCTCTCTCTCTCTCTTCTCTCTCTCCTCTCTCTGGATGGAGTAGTCTCTCTCTCTCTCTCTCTCTCTCTGGATGTAGTCTCTCTCTCTCTCTCTCTGGATGGAGTAGTCTCTCTCTCTCTCTCTCTCTCTTCTCTCCTCTCTCTCTCCTCTCTCTCTCTCTCTCTCTCCCCTCTCTCTCTCTCTCTCTCTCTCTCTCTCTCTCTCTCTCCCCCCCCCCTGTCTGCAGTATGTTGATGTCCTCTTCCTACACATGGTAAGATCTTGAAGGTCAAAAGAAGCGCCACAAAAACCCCGGGAAGCATGCTGGGCCGTGCAAGCGACCGTTTCGGCTACAAGTTAATATCCTACAAACCATTAATCTCAGTGAAGTCAGGTTATCAAACTCACTTTAATCACGTATTGAACCTCCGCCGTTTTTTCTGTGACCCCTTTTACAGCGGCCAGATGGAAGTCCTTATTGAAATTCATTACCCAAGAGTCCTCCATTTATCACCTGTCACTGACGCCACAAAAGCACTTATACTACATTTTCTGTTGCATACATTTGCTAACTCTTCATTCCCTAGCAACAGACTGTACTCATTAACTTCTTGACCAACCACTGTCTCTATCCTCTCGCTAATTACTATTGTCATTCACTATGAAGGAACCATTAAAACTCATCAAGGAGCTTTATATATATACATTCCATCATTAACCTTCCACATATCTCTATCTTCCATCTACCCATTGACTAACCAAGAACCTATTACCTACCTACCTATAGACTGCACAGGCTACACACCTTATCTCTCTAGGCTACATTTAACCAGCTAAATTTCCTTCACTGCATGAAAATAGTTACACTACTGCCTATATACTTTATGCTTTATAGTGTTATCACCACAGCATCTGTTAACTTATCGAAAAATATAAAAATTCATATAAAAGTCCTTATGGAATTTCTTCCTGGGCCGAGGACAAAGGGAGCACAAAGGGCCAATCCCTGGATGGTCCGGCAGCTGCTGTCTGCGCCTCAAGACTGGCGGCTCCCATTGTCACCCGGCAAGCCCTCCACAATGGCCGGTTATTAACATTACAACACACCACACACTCTCACGCCCAACACCATTAACACCACACCTTCTAATACCTGCTATTATATATATTCTCTCTCTCTCTCTCTCTCTCTCTCTCTCTCTCTCTCTCTCTCTCTCTCTCTCTCTCTCTCTCTCTCTCTCTCTCTCTCTTTTATATATACATACATACTATTAATCAGAAATTCAGCTTAAGAACTCGGATGTCACTTTTAATTTTTTTTTCTTTCCGGACAGTGAAGGTTTTTTTTATGGTATTGTTAACTCTCTCTCTCTCTCTCTCTCTCTCTCTCTCTCTCTCTCTCTCTCTCTCTCTCTCTCTCTCTCTCTCTCTCTCCTCTCTCTCTCCCCCCTGCCACTGCAATAGTAAATGTTACTCATCTTTGCCTTCAATATCTCAATAAATCTGCTGTGACTCTCCATGACATGTTCAGACTCATGGTCACCTGCACAACCAACATCCTCGTGTTGTATTGTGTTCTTCTCAGGCTCTTGGCTAGACAGACAAAGATCCAAGGGAGTCATCACATTTGTAATCATGTGGAACAACCTTTCCGACAGGCATAATTGTGTTCTCATTTAATGCTACGAGAAATAAATGCCATCACTTTTTATTTTCATATCCTTTACTATATTCAATTTCATATTCTTTCACCTTCTTTACTTTTCATATTTCTTGACTTTTTATTTTCATATATATTTTCATACTCATTATTTTCATACTCATTATTTTTATACTCATTATTTTCATACTCATTATTTTCATACTCATTATTTTCATACTCATTATTTTCATACTCATTATTTTCACACTCATTATTTTCACACTCATTATTTTCACACTCATTATTTTCATACTCATTATTTTCACACTCATTATTTTCATACTCATTATTTTCATACTCATTATTTTCATACTCATTACTTTCATATTCTTTACTTTTTATTTTCATATATATTTTCACACTCATTATTTTCATATTCTTTACTTTATTTATGTATTTACTTAACCAACACCTCCTCCTCCCAGCCCTCAATGAGTCTTTGTACCATGCGGCTGCTTATCCCACAGCCCCCGGACACAGCACAATGAGGGACTGATAGCAGGAGGGAACCAGGGAGGCGGGCGGGAGGAGGCAGGACCAACACATCAAGCTGAGAGTAATGAGGAAGCAGGGCCAAAGCAGACACTAAGTTTTGAAGATAGACTCAGCTTAAGACTCCCACGTATAGGAGACACCTGTCCTATTCAAAGCAAGCACATTGTACAGGTAAGCTGATGATAGGCCATGAACAGTTTGGAGCCGGTTCTGCACTGACTGGCCCATCAACATTCAGACTAATAAAGATATGGTTTCGTGCTTGCTTTCCACATCCATACAACAGTGACGTGATCAGTCTTGTCAGCACTGTGACGGAGGAACACCAGCTAGCCATGCCGTGACTCATGACTCACTATGACAGCGATCGATTGAAAGTTAGAATAAAGAAGTTAATAGAATAGTTAATACAGTAGAGTGAAAGAATAATAGTTAGAAAGTTTGAATATTCCAAATAATACTTTTAAAACTAGAAGGGCATGTAGATTTTGATGGAAACAAGATCAGATTTTCATCCTATCTAGACACTTTGCAAGTACCAACTACCAAGGTTATTGACTATACAAAGCGCCACCACGTCAGCATGAACTAGGCGGACTCGAACCGCTGACCGAATGCACAGGGACGCTACACATTGCAAGCTCACGTCTCTACCAACCTTGCCACCAGATGGAAACATATTATTTTGATGTTTGCAGGGGAGGCAGCGGCCGAGCGGTTAAGCAAACGCATGTCGTGCGCGTGGACAAAACCATGGGTGAATGAACCTAAAATGGTGAGCTCGAGGTCCACAATTTGAGTCCCGCCAGGAGCAAACAAATGACCTATATGATGCCCATCCACCCTACTTTTCACCTGGAGTGCATCGGGGGACACCAAGGGGTAGCCTGAGCCTCTAGTCATCACTCAAACACTCCTGCCCCCCCACCACAGCCAAGGGACTTTTTGAGTATTGATGTATGTCTTATCCAAGCCCTCTAATGACAAGACCAGCGGTATAAGGTAAAACATCATCTTTCTGTTTAACGTCAGATTTTCCCATAATGTCTTAGGAGGTTAGACAGTCATTGACAGGTTTAACAAAGAACAAATAATTTAGACGTTTCATCGTTTACATTAATTTACAAAGCCCATCTAATCTGTGTGTATAGCTGTACTTGAAACATCTGCTAGACTCAGTGGTTTTCATCTCGTTGCAAGCCATGGACCACTACCCCAATTGAAAAAAAAATCATGGACCATCTCCTTTTTTACTTTAGATATCAGGCGCCTAGAATTGAAACGGCACAAGCGCCACTTTTAAAAAACTGAGAAAAACGCGCTTAAAGTTTAATCTAAGAAAAATTTATTATTGTATTTACTTTGTTTTATTTACTTTGAAAACACTTTAGGTGCATTTTTTCATTGGTAAAAAGTGGCGCTTGTGCGTTTATATTGATTTCTAGATTAAACTTAAGCGATTTTTCAGTTTTTAAAAGTGGCGCTTGTGCCGTTTCATATCTTGATTTTCTTAGATTAAACTTTAAGTGCATTTTTTTCAGTTTTTTAAAAGTGGCGCTTGTGCCGTTTCATATCTTGATTTTCTTAGATTAAACTTTAAGCGCATTTTTTTCAGTTTTTTAAAAGTGGCGCTTGTGCCGTTTCAATTCTAGGCGCCTGATATGTTGAAAAAGGGTAGATTTTAAGGGTAGGTTAAGGGCTGGTTGTAAATATATCTCCTATAAATATAAAGTAAACAGGCTTTTTTAGAATATAATATAATATTAGACAGCTAACATTTGGGTTTCATATATATTTCACTTTATTTCCAAATATCGTGAACATCCTGTGGACCACTAAAAAAGTTATCATGGACCACCAGTTGAGAACCCCTGTGCTAGACCAAGACAGCTTTCCTTCCTATGCATACAACCACTGTGCTATCAACGTTCTCATTCCTGCCCGGTACTTCCTGCTTCATCCAGGCTCTCATCACCACCTGCAACAGTACCTGGAACTGTCGCTGATAGCCTAGGAACACTCGCCCACGTCGCCGAGTGTTCCTATTTTTCACGTCGCCGAGCGTTCCTATTTTTCACGTCGCCGAGTGTTCCTATTTTTCACGTCGCCGAGTGTTCCTATTTTTCACGTCGCCGAGTGTTCCTATTTTTCACGTCGCCGAGTGTTCCTATTTTTCACGTCGCCGAGTGTTCCTATTTTTCACGTCGCCGAGCGTTCCTATTTTTCACGCCGCCGAGTGTTCCTATTTTTCACGTCGCCGAGTGTTCCTATTTTTCACGTGGGCGAGTGTTCCTATTTTTCACGTGGGCGAGTGTTCCTATTTTTCACGTGGGCGAGTGTTCCTATTTTTCACGTGGGCGAGTGTTCCTATTTTTCACATGGGCAAGTGTTCCTATTTTTCACATGGGCGAGTGTTCCTATTTTTCACATGGGGCGAGTTTTCCTATTTTTCACATGGGCGAGTGTTCCTATTTTTCACATGGGCGAGTGTTCCTATTTTTCACATGGGCGAGTGTTCCTATTTTTCACATGGGCGAGTTTTTCCTATTTTTCACATGGGCGAGTGTTCCTTTTTTTCACATGGGCGAGTGTTTCCTATTTTTCACATGGGCGAGTGTTCCTATTTTTCACATGGGCGAGTGTTCCTATTTTTCACATGGGCGAGTGTTCCTATTTTTCACATGGGCGAGTGTTCCTATTTTTCACATGGGCGAGTGTTCCTATTTTTCACATGGGCGAGTGTTCCTATTTTTCACAGGGGGCGAGTGTTCCTATTTTTCACATGGGCGAGTGTTCCTATTTTTCAAAATGGGCGAGTGTTCCTATTTTTCACATGGGCGAGTGTTCCTATTTTTCACATGGGCGAGTGTTCCTATTTTTCACATGGCCGAGTGTTCCTATTTTTCACGTGGGCGAGTGTTCCTATTTTTCACGTGGCCGAGTGTTCCTATTTTTCACGTCGCCGAGCGTTCCTATTTTTCACGTCGCCGAGCGTTCCTATTTTTCACGTGCCGAGTGTTCCTATTTTCACGCCGCCGAGCGGTTTCTATTTTTCACGTCGCGAGTGTTCCTATTTTTCACGTCGCCGAGTGTTCCTATTTTTCACGTCGCCGAGCGTTCCTATTTTTCACGTCGCCGAGTGTTCCTATTTTTCACGTCGCCGAGTGTTCCTATTTTTCACGTCGCCGAGCGTTCCTATTTTTCACGTCGCCGAGCGTTCCTATTTTTCACGTCGGCGAGTGTTCCTATTTTTCACGTCGCCGAGTGTTCCTATTTTTCACGTCGCCGAGTGTTCCTATTTTTCACATGGGCGAGTGTTCCTATTTTTCACGTCGCCGAGTGTTCTCACTACCCGTGTTTCAGCATTCAGGGATTAAATACCAACAATAGCCTGAATAGTTAGGCTAGGTTATGTGGTTAGGTTAGGTTAGATTCCTTTTCATATATTACACGTTGAACTGTTGCCGAAAATTTCCAGTTCGGCGAGTGTTCCAATGTCGGCGAGAGTTCTTATCGGCGACAGTTCCATAAACCCCTGCAACACTCACACACCACTTCAGAATCACCATCTTCCACAAATTCCCTCTTAATTTCTCCCTTAGGTTGCCTTCACATTGACAAAAGCATACATAAAACAAAGCTATACTAATGACCTTATAAATCATCTTCAACATCAAAGGCGTAAGACTCGTGCCGCAAATTTGAATGATGAACGCCGACAATGAAGCGTATCATCGACCGTCTAACCTCGTAAGATTGTAATTATAGAAAAATCTGATGTTATATAGAAGATTATGATGATTATCTTCCTACTTTCAACTCCTATTGAATCATAACCTTCTATATTTTTTCCAACAGGAGTTTCATAAATCTTTGCTTATCTTTTCCACTGTCACCTCTCTCTACACACGCCCACATCACCTCTCTCCACACACGCCCACATCACCTCTCTCCACACACGCCCACATCACCTCTCTCTACACACGCCCACATCACCTCTCTCTACACACGCCCACATCACCTCTCTCTACACACGCCCACATCACCTCTCTCTACACACGCCCACATCACCTCTCTCTACACACGCCCACATCACCTCTCTCTACACACGCCCACATCACCTCTCTCCACACACGCCCACATCACCTCTCTCCACACACGCCCACATCACCTCTCTCCACACACGCCCACATCACCTCTCTCCACACACGCCCACATCACCTCTCTCCACACACGCCCACATCACCTCTCTCCACACACGCCCACATCACCTCTCTCCACACACGCCCACATCACCTCTCTCCACACACGCCCACATCACCTCTCTCCACACCCAACCCCACATCACCTCTCTCTACACACGCCCACATCACCTCTCTCCACACACGCCCACATCACCTCTCTCCACACACGCCCACATCACCTCAGCCTTCAGCTCTTCCCAATTACTACAGTCACTCTATTTTCACCGCTACCCACTCTTGACTTTACAAGCACCAGCTTCTTCCTGTCATATTTTTACCAATTCGGATTAAAACATAAAATTCTCATACTGGTCTCTGTCTCTCATCAAGCTCCAACACTTCTGCCACATTTAACAATTATATTTATATCATTGTACTGAAAGGTAGCCCTGCAAATCTTCACACATGCTCCTAATCACTGTACTGAAAGGTAGCCCTGCAAATCTTCACACATGCTCCTAATCACTGTACTGAAAGGTAGCATTGCAAATCTTCACACATGCTCCTAGTCACTATACTGAAAGGTAGCACTGCAAATCTTCACACATGCTCCTAATCACTGTACTGAAAGGTAGCCCTGCAAATCTTCACACATGCTCCTTATCACTGTACTGAAAGGTAGCCCTGCAAATCTTCACACATGCTCCTAATCACTGTACTGAAAGGTAGCCCTGCAAATCTTCACACATGCTCCTATCACTGTACTGAAAGGTAGCCCTGCAAATCTTCACACATGCTCCTAATCACTGTACTGAAAGGTAGCACTGCAAATCTTCACACATGCTCCTAATCACTGTACTGAAAGGTAGCACTGCAAATCTTCACACATGCTCCTACAAGATATGGGGCCTTGGGTTGTCTGAAAGAAGGTCTCTAAACAAACAGTAGCTCTTTAAAATCCCCATCCCTTCTACTTCATTTAGAAATCATGCAAATATGAATCATGTGAGAGTGGAATACACAACACTACCCACTGAAGACCACTCCTCTAAGCTGCTGGTTTTATATTCTTCATTACTCATATTATATTCTTCATTATATTTTCTCATTCAGTACTCCTACGTCAGGGTGGCAAGGTTGGTAGAGACGTGAGTTCGCAATGTGCAGCGTCCCTGTGCATTCGGTCAGCGGTTCGAGTCCGCCTAGTTCGTGCTGACGTGGGGGCGCTTTGTATAGTCAATAACCTTGTAGTTGGTACTTGCAAAGTGTCTAGATAGGATGAAAATCTTATCTTATCAGTACTCCTACACGCTCCTTTAACCACCATGTACACCTATATCTCATTCAACACACGAGTTACATTCCTGAAAAATCGTGTTCAGCAAAAAATATGCTAAACAAATCTTACGTTCCCATTAAATTCTCCTTTGATTTCTTAACATTCTAGAACAGCTTTGTGCGTAACTTCATATTTTTTGTGTTCAGCTAATTTTGGTACAATTTTTTTTTGCATAACTCTGAACTTTCATTAACCCCTTCACGGCCAGATCTTTCCTTTGCTATAAAAAATTGTCTGTTGTCAAGCCATAAAATTACGAAAAGTCTGAATATACCAAATAAGTTAGTGAACAAGGGTACTAAACAGGTCATAGCTATAAAATATTGCTTATATTCACTAAAAGTCATCTAATGGTACCCAAATTATAATGGAAATGACGTTCTGGGCCTCAAGGGGTTAAGCAAGGTTGCGTTATACAAGGTTTGGGTGAACAGTTGCAGGCAATTGGATGTCGCCACACTTTGATAATTCACGGGGCAGACAAAACCCAGCATGTCCTTCATTCAAAGAACTTGTCGTTTGCCCCCATCCATGCACCCCCCCCCACGGTACTCCCCTTCCCTGCTCACCACCTGCTCTGCCTTGCTTCCCACCTCCCTAATTCTCTCCTTTGGTGTGTCATTTCGATCATGTCAATATGTACAGTCTATCTTTTTTAACAAGGCAAAAAATGCATTCTATCTGAAGGTCTCATGCTTAAAATGATGCCTCTGTTTACCCGCTACTAGGGTTAACTATGATAAAATACAGCTGAAATTTAGAAGAAGCGTAGTATTCCCTTCTCCTGGCATCAAATATCAGTCAGTAAGCACCAAGGGGGCAGGATTTTTTGCCTTGTTAAAAAAAATAGACTATAGTAGGTCTGCTTGTTACATTTTGTGTTTATTAGTTTAGGGAAGTATTTTTTGTTGGGCTGCAGTTTGTTACTCAATCATTTGCGGGAAAGTTTTTTTTTTAGACAGTACAGTATGTGTTTTGTCTAATTATTATCAATGATATATAGATTTTGTAATGCTTTGGTCAATAAATATCTATCTATCTATCTGCGTGTATCATCCACCCAGGGCCTGATCCTGCGCTGGGCACGCTCTCTCAATCCTTCATTAACCCCTTGAGGCCCAGAACGTAATTTGCATTGTAATTTGGGTACCATTAAACGATTTGTAGTGACTATAAGCAATATTTTATAGCTATGACCTGTTTAGTATCCTTGTCCACTAACTAATTTGGTATATTCAGTGACTTTTCGTAATTTTATGGCTTGACAACAGACGATTTTATATAGCAAAGGAAAGATCTGGGCGTGAAGGGGTTAAGGAAAGCTGTACTTCATAATATCCAACATCTTGTCTTCTTCAGCCTCTTTGCATGTTCTATCCTGGCTCCTAAGTCCCATACATACATGTCTTTTATGTCAATTCTTCCCATTTCTGTCGTTGCTCTATACACTGCTATCAAATCTCCTTCTCTCCTTTCCTCCAATGAAGACAAGTCAAAGATCTCCTATCTCTCCTCATACTTTGTCACGTCCGCCAGACTAGGAACCATCTTTATAGCTGCTAATGAAGTTAAAGCAGGTGAATATAGCAAAGAAGAAGTGGTTAACCCCTTCACGCCCAGATCTTTCCTTGGCTATAAAAAATTGTCTGTTGTCAAGCCATAAAATTACGAAAAGTCACTGAATATACCAAATTAGTTAGTGGACAGGGATACTAAACAGGTCATAGCTATAAAATATTGCTTATACAGTAAAAGCCTTATAACTGGGCACGATAGGGGCTCTGGCCCTTGCCGAGTTATTCAATGTGCCGAGTTATGCAATGTCCTCCTCTGATATGGGGAAAAAAAGAAAAAAAAAAGAAAAAAAAAAAAAAAAAAAAAAAAATACAGTACCGTACTGTAAAAACATAAGAACTACACTTACCAGTGAACGGGTAGCAGCAGGCCATTAATCCAAGGAGAGGGGAGCCTTGTTGTAACATGTAGAAGATGTTAGGGGGACTCAGTCCCATTTTAACACTGGTATTACTTTAATCACTTTATAATCACAACTCTGTACTGTATTGTATACAGTACTGTACCTGTACAACTTAACTTTACATCATTTGAGCACTTAATTACTGCAACACTATGCCCTGTCCATTAACTCTACCTTCAACTGTGAGTGCCTGGGAGGACACAGGGGGCGGCATGAGCCTCTAATCACAGGCGTCACTATAAGAATCCTGCCTGCGCCACCACGGGCGAGGGCCAACCATCACAGCCCTCGAGTGAGCCTCCAGGGCCTACCATCCCACCCCTGGAGCTCACTGCCTACACGCGCTATAGGCATAGGTGTAAAAAAAAAAAATGAAAAAATGAAAAAATGAAAGGAAAAAAGTAAAAAAAAAAAACAACAAAAAAAAACCTTGTCTTTGCCATGCCAAGTTATATCAAATTCCGAATTATACAGTGCCGAGTTATAAGGCTTTTACTGTAGTCACTAAAAACCTTCTAATGGTACCCAAATTACAATGGAAATTACGTTCTGGGTCTCGAGGGGTTACGGTACTAAAGACTATGGAAACTCCTTTTAGAGATGCAGCCGACAAAAAGAGAAGCATGCATGATCATCACAAGACTGGAATGAAGTGCTGGTCAGGTCAGGTCAGGTCAGGGTAAAGACAAAAGGAAGAAACGGCCTTAACTCAAGAAGTGTTCTACTGTTGAGTACAAGACAGAGCATCAAGATAAAATTGATGAAGTATGTGAGCTGAGCTGAGTATATTTGAAGAGGAAGAGCTGGAACACTATAGTCTATTATTCTTATTATGGTCAAAATGCAGTAAGGAAGCCACGCCCCCTGCCTCCCCTTCTATTCTACAGGGCAGCTGATTGGTGCATTCCTCGTATCATCACTACCAATCACAATATCTTCACTACTTAACAGCGGCGTGACCACTGGACAGAGCAATCTTCACTACAGAGGGATTTTTGATTTTGTCACCCTCTGTAGTGAAGATTGCTCTGTCCAGTGGTCACGCCGCTGTTAAGTAGTGAAGATATTGTGATTGGTAGTGATGATACGAGGAATGCACCAATCAGCTGCCCCGTAGAATAGAAGGGGAGGCAGGGGGCATGGCTTCCTTACTGCATTTTGACCATAATACAAAAAATAGACGATAGGTTTGATTTTGATCCCAGGTAGCATTAAATAGAATAGTAAATAGGGCATGGAAATTTGCAGGTAAATCAATTCAAACTGGAAAAGCGTAGATTTAAAAAGGAAATAGGGAGAAACTGGTTCACAAATAGGGTGGTGAATGATTGGCATGGACTAAGTCGTCAGGTGGTCAATGCGGAGTCTATTGGGGTCTTTAAAAGGAGTCTGGATAAATTCATGGATGGGGAAGAGAGGTGGATATAGGTAGTGTTAGGTAACAGGAACTACCTCGTGTAGGTCTCACGGCCTCTTGTAGCTTCCTTACTTTCTTATGTTCTTATGTAGGTAACGTTTAAAGCAGTATGAATAAAGATGGAAATGAGGAAGAATTTTTGTATATCCAGTGACTCATAACCTTGTCTTTGCTTCCGAGTGAGTAGTCTGTCATTGTGTAAGGGCTAAACCAAGGTGTTATAAGAGGCCGAGGAAATAAAGGAGCAGAGAACAGAGGGAGACAACGAGGCTCTGCTGGAATACAGAACCTAAGAATGACCCGAGAATGAACCCCTTGACGCCCAGATCTTTTCATTGCTAAATAAAATTGCCCATTGTTAGCCATATGATTACAAAAAGTAACTTATTATACCATATAAGCTAGTGGACAAAGATACTAAGCAGATCATATCTATAAAATATTGCTTATATGCACTAAAACCGTCAAATGGAACCCTGTCCCAGGTGCACACCCAAGGCTTCATATTAATTGAACATGTACGAGTTTTATGAAATTTGTCCGTCCAGATTCTTGTCCAGGGCACGAGTGGTCCGAGTTAGAGGGGTTCTGCCAGACTTCAAAATCCCCCTGCGTGTAAAGGTTAACTTTAAATATTACCTTGTTCATCACTTTGATCTTATAACAGATTTCCACCTACTGATAATTCACAAAACACTTTCATAAATCAACCTTTGCCTGCAAGACTTGTCACTATAGTAATTATGCTGTAGTATTTCTATTTATTTCTCTATATTTTTATCTTTTATATCTTGTTTCCTTGAGGGCCGTGATGGGTGGCCCTGCATGTTATGGAGGGCTGTGAATGGGTGGCCCTGCATGTTATGGAGGGCTGTGATGGTGGCCCTGCATGTTATGGAGGGCCGTGATGGGTGGCCCTGCATGTTATGGAGGGCGTGGTGTGTGATGGGTGGCCCTGCATGTTATGGAGGGCCATGTGGATGGTTGGCCCTGCATGTTATGGAGGGCCGTGATGGTGTGCTGATGGGGGGCCGTGATGGTTGGATGCTGTATGGAGTGTGTGATGGGTGGCCCTGCATGTTATGGAGGGCTGTGATGGTGTGGCCCTGCATGTTATGGAGGGCTGTATGGTGGCCCTGCATGTTATGGAGGGCTGTGATGGTGGCCCTGCATGTTATGGAGGGCCGTGATGGGTGGCCCTGCATGTTATGGAGGGCCGTGATGGGTGGCCCTGCATGTTATGGAGGGCGTGATGGGTGGCCCTGCATGTTATGGAGGGCCGTGATGGGTGGCCCTGCATGTTATGGAGGGCCGTGATGGTTGGCCCTGCATGTTATGGAGGGCCGTGATGGGTGGCCCTGCATGTTATGGAGGGCTGTGATGGGTGGCCCTGCATGTTATGGAGGGCTGTGATGGGTGGCCCTGCATGTTATGGAGGGCTGTGATGGGTGGCCCTGCATGTTATGGAGGGCCGTGATGGTTGGCCCTGCATGTTATGGAGGGCCGTGATGGGTGGCCCTGCATGTTATGGAAGGCCGTGATGGTTGGCCCTCCCGTGATGGGCGCAGGCTGGAGTTTTATAGTGACACCCGTGATGGTTTGCTTTGAGGCTCACGCTGCCCCCCGGTGCCCCCCGGTGCCCTCCACCACACTTGCAGTTGCAGTCCAAGGTGAGGTTGATGGGCAGCATGTGGGTATCTTCAGCCACTCCACAATGGAAGAAACAGTTGCTCCTGGTGGGACTCCAACTAGCGACCTTGTGCTCACCACTCCCAGACGCTGACCACTCGGCCACCGCCTCCCCAAAATGCTCCCTGAATGCCTCCTGTATGCCCAAATGTCTTCCATATATTTGTGTTGTAGATTCACATTAAAGTTTACATCTCTTCCCTGCCAAAGAGGCTTTCACATAAATTGCCTACATACAGCCAAATTCCCAACATCCGACCTCCAAACATCCGACTTGTCCAAACAGCCGACTTTTTTCACCACCACATTGTGTCTTGTTTTGGCCATTTATTTTACTTAGTTTTTTTTGTTTTTAGAAAACATTGATTTGTGACTTTATTTATGCATGAATTTTACTTTCGCATATACCACTGGATCGGCCTTCAAGAGCTGCATCTTTTATGTTCTATACCATTTTGTCCTTACGTTTATGGTTACTGTGATATCCGAACATCCGACTATTCCAATTATCCGACCTACCTTCGGTCCCCCCAAGGTCGGATAATTAATACTTAGCTGTACTCCGCTACCAAAATTATCATCTTTTTCCTTCCTACTTGCCACAGAGGCCACTGACAAGTACCCAGTGTGCTTCAAGGTTCATGAGGAAGAGTGGGTTCATACGGAATCAGAAATAAAGTGGCTAAAAAGAGGAAATGAAAGTGTTCATAGCATCCTTCGACCACTTACACTCAAATTCATATGGACAATGGCAAAACCTTACATTTAGTCCTGTGTAGCAAAGACCTGCATCTATCACCCCGGGTGACAACAGCCATCACAACAAACATGACTCCCTGTAAACACACCACAGTCACACTGCAGTGCTAAGGAAACGTGCTTCCATAGCATTGAAGCATTTTCTTCATCAGTTAATAAAATTCACATTTCCAATAACTCTGATGTGAATTTATATTGACGAACCTACGAAGTTAGACTCTAGCAGGCACTATTTCATTTATAGCAACTTTTAAAAGTCATGGCTAAGGCAGAAAGGAAGACAGGAGATATATGAAAACAGCTCCCCAGTCCCCCTAACAGAGAAGGAGCCCAATAAGATACATCAACAGAATCCACCTGCTTCCATGGTGCATCAAACCTCACCAAAGTGTTTAGCTACCCTTCCCCTGCCTATTACAATAACAATGGAAAGGAAAGGGCGGGAGCTCTCTGCAGTGGCCAAACAAGGGTGGGGCCAAGGGGGCCATGGTCTCACCCTGAAATTTCCTTCCTTGTAAGAAATCAGAATACACTAGTTATTAAAAATTATTCCTGGTTCTAGCGATCTGATGCGTCACCTGCCCGAGTACACCTACTTTAATTTGGTCACACTTACGCTTCATGCAATGCCTTGGACAAGCATCTCAACACTACAGTAAGGTTCATGCAATGCCTTGGACAAGCATCTCAACACTACAGTAAGGTTCATGTAATGCCTTGGACAAGCATCTCAACACTACAGTAAGGTTCATGCAATGCCTTGGACAAGCATCTCAACACTACAGTAAGGTTCATGCAATGCCTTGGACAAGCATCTCAACACTACAGGCTGACAGTCACTAATCCGGCAATCAATATTCCGGTGCCATCAGTTTTCCGGCATGAATTTCGGAGCGCAGTTTCAAATTTCCTGGGTTGGCGCGCCACTGTTTTCTGGGGCACACAACACTCACAGTTCACCTTCACCGCCTCCGTCTGTCCCCTGACCAATACTATCTATTAGTTTAATATAGTTTAAAGCTAACTAAGCCATTTGCATTTAATTTTCTTTCTTTAAAGAACTGTAGTCATTTTCTGCTACAATAAATACAGCATATTCAGCAGTCAGGGAACAAAACATCAATCATCCAGAAGTTTCAAAAATGCGTCAGTCCTGAGGTCCCGTGGCTGTCGGATTAGTGATGGGCAACTGTACCCAAACTATGGTTTCAGTAGCTGAAGTAAGAAATAAGGCCTGAAAAGGGAATCAGCTGATGGCAGAAAAAGTTACCATCCAGAGGCTAGGGAGAAATCTAGCGGGTTTACTGTACTGGCTGGCAAAAAAAAAAAAACTTGGGCCCCCCCCAAAAAAAAATTATTCTGAGTGCGCCCCTGGTTCCCTGCATGATGCTCACAAGTGTAGGTGACTCCTGGATGGAAGGTAATGACTGCCTCCTAGTGTACAGTGCCACGGTATTGACCCCAAGTGTACGAGTGGCACGACAGGTCACAAACACACCCAAGAGAGCCATCCCAACACCCTTAATCTCACTCAAAACTGAAGTGGCCCACAATTACACTATACAGGTTGAAGTTCCCAAACTCGGCAACCTCGGGACCAGCGCCGAGCCGAGTAATGGAATTTTCCGACTTTTAGAACGTAGATATATTAAGGGGAAAAAAAGCATGAAAATCACATGAAAAAAATAACAGGAAAAAATTATTTGGATTGTAATACGGTAATACTGTTCCTGGACGTTTGGGAGCCATAATACCATTAACAGACCTGTAGAAGTACACAAAGTAACAGTGTACACAACTCTACAGTCACAACACCACTGAACAATAAATAACAACAAACAAATCGGCGGGAGAAACCAAGCGGCCTAGTGTGGTGGCACCCAGCGGCCGACCCGGCAACTACGCGCCGGGTTTTGGGTGTTCTGCCGTGTTTTGGAAAATCCGGAACCATAGCAGAGTTTTGGGTGTTGCCGAGTCTTGGGATGCCGAGTTTGGGAACTTCAACCTGTACCAGTCATCAACCCCTTCACTACCGATTGTAGGAGCCATTTGTAGTCATTGTCAGAACCCATTGTAATTCAGGGAAAATTTCGGCTGAGGAATCGGTGATTTACTCCCGTCCTTCATAGCTACGTGGGTGATGTAGCCTGTAAGGCACCTTGCATGGGAATTCACGCTGTGACTCCCGAGTGGCGTGTAATTAGACAACTGTACGCTCCTCGGCGATATGCCGCCTATGATTGTTGAATATATCACAGTACACTCAATCCAGCCAATATTCACATTTTATTTTTTGCTAAATTATACACAGTAATATTGGTCTCGGGGTAATGTCTTGTTGGGGGCGGTGTGCATCAGTAAATAAACGTGTAACCATCTACCTTCAAATATAAATAAAAGAACCACTTATGGGCTTTTCACATGTAACCACTCTGCTAAAATAAGACATGTAACTCTACTCCTATGTAATACCAGTAACTTACACTCTGGCGTGAAATATAAAAACACTTAATTTACTATGAGAGAGAAATAAAAACACATACTTCCTTTGGGGGAGACAAAATACTGTAACTTAATTGTGGAATGATAAAAAACATTACCTATCTTCTGAAATAATACTACACAGTATTTAGTGTGTTAATACAGCAATGCTACATTGGTGGAAATACAATCAAATGTCAACTCTACCCGTCTGAATACACATGTAATTTACTTGGCGAAAGTTACATCATGACTCTCTCGTGGGTGGTATAATTGTCTTTGGGCTGGAAATATAAATACACATGTAACTTCACTCTTGGGCTGGAAATATAAATAAAATGTAACTTCTACTCTTGGGCTGGAAATATAAATACACTGTAACTTCTACTCTTGGGCTGGAAATATAAATACAACATGTAACTTCTACTCTTGGGCTGGAAATATAAATACAAGCATGTAATTTCCCTACTCTTGGGCTGGAAATATAAATACACCATGTAACTTCTACTCTTGGGCTGGAAATATAAATACATGTAACTTCTACTCTTGGGCTGGAAATATAAATACAACATGTAACTTCTACTCTTGGGCTGGAAATATAAAAAAACATGTAACTTCCACTCTTGGGCTGGAAATATAATACAACATGTAACTTCCACTCTTGGGCTGGAAATATAAATACAACATGTAACTTCACTCTTGGGCTGGAAATATAAATACAACATGTAACTTCTACTCTTGGGCTGGAAATATAAATACAACATGTAACTTCCACTCTTGGGCTGGAAATATAAATACAACATGTAACTTCTACTCTTGGGCTGGAAATATAAATACAACATGTAACTTCCACTCTTGGGCTGGAAATATAAATACAACATGTAACTTCTACTCTTGGGCTGGAAATATAAATACATGTAACTTCTACTCTTGGGCTGGAAATATAAATACATGTAACTTCTACTCTTGGGCTGGAAATATAAATACAACATGTAACTTCTACTCTTGGGCTGGAAATATCAAATAGCTGTATAACTTAACTTCTCTTTGGGCTGGAAATATAAATACAACATGTAACTTCTACTCTTGGGCTGGAAATATAAATACAACATGTAACTTCTTCGGGAAAACAATGTCTGCATGATATTCAATTCAAGGTTCCAGCAGGTTAGAATGCAACAGTGCTAGCCAAAAATTGTGTCACTTTCTACAAATGTCTCATACTGAAAAAAAACATGGCATTTTTAATTAATCTATTTCTTCCCCAAGTTCTATAGGATATAAAAGAAGTTTGCAAAAAAACAATAAACAAATTTTTTTTTTTTACATCACAAAGGACTGGCCAAGGGCACAACAAAAATAGGTAACACAAAGCCCGCTTAGTTGCCAGTCCCCATAAAGAAGACAGTAAGAGAATTAAATAAAAACAGAGGGGTGAGCCAATTTAGTTCGGGAGGTGTCTTGTTACTCTTCTCTTGAAAAGATTTAAGTCACAGGAAAGTGGAAAAATAGAAACAGGAAGAGAGTTCCAGAGTTTACCAGTGAAAGGGGTGAAAGAGTAAAGATACTGATTAACTCTTACATTAGGAATATGGACAGAATAAGGATGAGAATGAGTAGAAAGTCTTGTGCAGCGAGGCCGCGGGAGGGGGGGAGGCATGCAGTTAGCAAGTTCAGAAGAGCAGTGAGCATGAAAATAACGGTAGAAGATAGCAAGAGAAGCAACATTGCGGCGGTGATTTAAAGATTGAAGACAGTCAGTCAGAGGAGAGGAGTTGATGAGACGAAAAGCTTTTGACTCAACCCTGTTTAGGAGAGCTGTATGAGTGGATCCTCCCCAAACATGTGAGACATACTCCATACATGGGCGGATAAGGCCCCTGTACAGAGCAAGCAACTGGGAGGGAGAAAAAAATGGACGCAGATGCCACAGGATACCTAACTTCTTAGAAGCTGTTTTAGCAAGAGATGAGATGTGAGATTTCCAGTTCAAATTTTTAGTAAAGGATAGTCCCAGAATGTTCATTGTAGAAGAAGGAGACAGTTGAGTGTCATTGAAGAAGAGGGGATAGTTATCTGGTAGGTTTTGTCGAGTAGATAGGTGAAGAAATTGGGTTTTTGAGGCATTGAACAAAACAAGGTTTGCTTTGCCCCAATCAGAAATTATAGAAAGATCAGAAGTTAGGCGCTCGGTGGCATCTCTCCGTGAATCACTTAGTTCCTGTTGAGTTGGACGTCTAATAAACGACGTTGAAAAATGCAGGGTAGAATCATCAGCGTAGGAGTGGATAGGGCTTTGAGTTAGACTTAGAAGATCATTAATGAATAATAGAAAGAGAGTGGGTGATAGGACAGAACCCTGGGGAACACCACTATTGATAGATTTAGGAGCAGAACAATGTCCGTCTACAGTAGCTGCAGTAGAACGGTTTGAAAGGAAACTTAAGATGAAGGTACAGAGAGAAGGATAGAAACCGAATGAGGGTAGTTTGGAAATTAAAGATTTGTGCCAGACTCTATCAAAAGCTTTTGATATGTCAAGGGCAACAGCAAAAGTTTCACCAAAACCCCTAAAGGAGGATGACCAAGATTCAGTTAGGAAAGCTAGAAGATCGCCAGTAGATCGCCCTTTACGGAAACCGTACTGACGATCAGAAAGAAGATTGTGAGCAGATAGATGCTTAAGAATCTTATTATTAAGTATAGATTCAAAAACTTTAGAAAGTCAGGAAGTCAAAGCTATAGGACGGTAGTTTGAAGGATTAGAACGGTCACCCTTCTTAGGAACAGGTTGGATGTGAGCAAACTTCCAGCAAGAAGGAAAGGTGGAAGTAGATAGACAAAGATAAGACAAAAGTTTGACCAGGCAAGGTGCAAGCACAGAAGCAGAGTTTTTGAGAACAATAGGAGGGACTCCGTCAGGACTGTAAGCCTTCCGAGGATCTAGGCCAGAAAGGACAAAGAAAACATCAAAGGATCTTAATAACAGGCATAATATAGTCAGAGGGTGGAGGAGGAGGAGGAACCAGAGTGGAATTTTCAGCAAAGGTTTGAGCGAGGAGTTCAGCTTTAGAAATAGATGAGACAGCTGTGGAGCCATCTGGGTGAAGCATAGGAGGGAAAGATGAAGAAGAAAAATTGTTAGAGATGTTATTAGCTAGATGCCAGAAGTCACGAGAGGAATTTGATTCAGAAAGATTTTGACATTTTCTATGAATGAAGGCGTTTTTGGTAAGTTGAAGTAAAGATTTGGCATGATTACGGGCAGAAATATAAAGGGCATGAGTTTCAGGAGATGGATGCTTACGGTACCATCTGTGAGCATATATAATATAATGATAAATATAGATAATATTATGTAATAATTAAATATTAAATAAAAACATATTCAAAGGACAGGAAAAAAAGCATAAGAAAACGCCACGGACAGGCAAATAGAACTAGAGATGTACAAGGTGTGGAGCAGTTGGAGTAAGAGTAAGGTAGGTAAGAGAAAAGGTCCAGTGTGGTTAATAGTTAGTGGTGAGAATAAGGTAGATAAGGCAGATGGTGGTAATAAGGTAGGTGAGGAGTCTGGTTAGGTAAGGTTCAGGTCAGGTAAGGTTCAGATTAGGTTAGGTTCAGGTTAGGTTATGTTAGGTTAGATAAGGTTAGGTTAGGTAAGGTTGAGGTTATGTTAGGTATGGTTCAGGTTAGGTTAGGTAAGGTTCTGGTTAGGTTAGGTTAGAGTAGGTTAGGCAGAATGGCAGGAAGGTGTCAGGTAATGATGTAGGTGATGGTTAGGTAGGTGAGGTAAGGTATGGTAGTAGAGTTATGGAAGGTTTGGTTAGGTAAGGTTGAGGTTAGAACAGGTCTGGTCTGGCCAGGTAAGGTTGAACACTGGCAGAGGAGTGATGGTAAGGTAGAAGTGATGATGAGAAGTGATGTGTGTTGAGGCAGGAAGGCGAGAGGGAAGTGAGGAGAGAAGGAAGGGCAAGGGAATGGAGGAAGAAGGAAGGGCAAGGAATGGAGGAAGAAGGAAGGGCAAGGGAATGGAGGAAGAAGGAAGGGCAAGGGAATGGAGGAAGAAGGAAGGGCAAGGGAATGGAGGAAGAAGGAAGGGCAAGGGAATGGAGGAAGAAGGAAGGGCAAGGGAATGGAGGAAGAAGGAAGGGCAAGGGAATGGAGGAAGAAGGAAGGGCAAGGGAATGGAGGAAGAAGGAAGGGCAAGGGAATGGAGGAAGAAGGAAGGGCAAGGGAATGGAGGAAGAAGGAAGGGCAAGGGAATGGAGGAAGAAGGAAGGGCAAGGGAATGGAGGAGGCAGGAAGGGCAAGGGAATGGAGGAAGGAGGAAGGGCAAGGGAATGGAGGAGGCAGGAAGGGCAAGGGAATGGAGGAAGGAGGAAGGGCAAGGGAATGGAGGAAGAAGGAAGGGAGAGAATAATGGATTTGTTGGGTTTATTTACTATAGTGACAAAAAAGATACTGACAGATATAATAATGAACACTTCAAAGTTGATTGCCTCACCTACAGACAGGCACAGAACACACAGATATAGCTTGTAGGTTTAGAACACCAGGCAGTGATGCAGAACACAGCCCTCACCGTGACATCCTTACACAGTCACCCTGCACACACATCACCAGGCTAGCCACGCTAACAAACTAAAGAATACAAACACAACTTTGTAAACTGTAAACCACATTGTAGTGTAGAAGTAATAATGCAAGGCTCCCTCTTCACTCTTCACTGCCAGGCACTGCCAGAACAACAACTCTCAGGCTTTTTTTTTTCTTTTTTTCTGATTCTATTTTTTTTTTTTTTTTTTTCTGATTCTATTTAATTTTTTTTTTTTTTTTCTGATTCTCTTTTTTTTTTTTTCTGATTCTATTTTTTTTTTTTTTTTTTTTTTATTTATTTTATTTATTTTTTTTTTTTTTTATTTGCCATCTAGCGGTGTGAATCGGCGGATGTTAGAATCTGCTCACTCCTCACAGCGCGGCGTTGCGAGCCTGGGTCTTCACTGCTTTCTCTTCTGCTTGGAGGAGCCCTTGGTGCTGTGACTCTTGGCCTCTCTGCCCTTGCCGCCCTTGTTGTCCTGAGGCGCGGCCGCTGCCTTCTGCTGCTCAGGAAACAGCAGCTTCCTGAGCTCAGCGAGGGCGTCAGCCACGTCGTCGGGAGCCCCCGTGACGGTGCCGCGGCCCTCGGCCTCGCCCTTGCGTGGGGGCTGCACACGCACGTCAAAGCGTCGCTCCACCGCGGCGCGGCAGCCCTGCAGCACACTTCTCTTCTCTGCACTCACCGGGAAGCAGCGTGTCGTCACTGTCTCCGGCAGGGTGGTCTCCTTCTCCGTTGTCTCCTTCTGCTGCTTTTCATCACCACACTCTTCATCTGAGCTGTCCTACTCGCGGCGCTCCCGTCGCCTGCGTCGCGGCTTGCCAGCGGTGCAGGCGACGGGAGGCTGCTGCACCTCCATGCCCCACGCGGGGTCAAGGGGCTCCTCGGGGGCAGCGGCCTCCTCCTGCTGCTCCTATACTTGCTGCTCCTGCTTCTGCTTTCTGTTCTTCAACTTTGCCTCAGTCTTCTGGCACTGCCTTTCCTTGGCCCGCTGCTGCTTCTCCCGCTCCGACCTGCGTGAGAGGACCTTCCTCTTGGTGGTGTTGAGGCGGTCCATGATCTTGTCGTCCCGCTTGGAGACGAGGATCTTGCGCACCTCCCGGTCGCAGACGAAGCCCACCTCGCCGGCCTTCATGTGGCGGGTCTTGCTCAGGTTCGATCCCAGCGTGTACACCACCACCACGTTGGCCAGCCTGTTGCCCTTGGCACTGTTGGCCTTGCACAGCTGCACCGCGTCGTTCAGAAGGACGCGGGGCAGGTCGTGCAGGGCCTGGCCGGGCTCCAGCTGCAGGTACACGTGGGCCGAGGGCAGGGCGTCCACGTGGAAGAACACGAGGCGGTCCGTGGCCTGCGCCAGGAGGTGGTCGTTCTCGTGCTTGTCGGAGCCCATGAGGAGGGTTGCGGGCGGGTCCACCACGTCGCTGCGGAAGGTGATCACAGCGCCGTGTGGCCGCAGCAGCAGCTCGGGCGTGGCGGAGGGCGGGGCGGCGGCCTTCTTGCCTCTGTTCTGTGCCTTGCCTCGCTGGTTCTTGACAGGCGGTGCAGGCTTGGAAGACTCCTCTGAAGACGACTCCTCGGAGTCTGAATCGTCGGCGACATTGTCGTCGAGGTCAGACTCGTCAGCGGCAGGAGCCTTCAGTGGTGAGTCTTCCTGAACCTGCTCTGCCACAACAGGCTCCTGCACAGCCTGCTCCTCCTCAGCACACCTTACCTCACCCGACTCAGTATCTGTCTCCTCCACAACCTTCTCTGTCTCCGTTGTCTTCTGCACATCCAATACTTCCTCCTGCTCCTCCACCTCCTCCACCTGCTCCTCGACACACTCTGTTTCCTCCTTCTTCACCAGCTCTTCCGGTGCTTGGTCCAGCGGGGCAGACTGCTGGTCAGGCCCCGGGCACTCCTCCACAACAGGCTCCTCCATCACAGGCTCTGTCAGGCGCCCGCTGGAGGAGTGACGTGCGTGTTTCTTCCCTTTAAACATCCTGAGGAAGGCGTGCAGGAAGGCACAGCAGCCCGCCTTGGTGCCCTGCTTGGGGGTCTTGGGGGCGCTGGGTCCTGGCATGGCTGGTGGGGTCAGGGTCTTGACTTTCATTGTTACACTCCTCTGCTCCATCACCCTGAGTCTGATATACAGATGAAGGTACACGCAAAACAGGGAGGGTAGCAATACAAAAATTTCTTCCAAAACACATATTTGAACATGTCCTAATAAGGGCAGCAGGGAGAGTAAGAGTTAGGAGTTAGCAGCAGCTTGGATCTATGAAGAATAGAACTTTGTAGGTTCCACTCTTCCTAACTCCAAGCTGCTGCTAACTCCTGCCTCTTCCTTGCCTTCTTGCCCGCACCACCACCACCACCACCACCACCACCTCCTTCTTCTTCTTCTTCTTCTTCTTCTTCTTCTTCTTTTGCTCGTCCCCCTCCTGCTCCTCCTCCTTCTGCTCGTCCTCCTCCTGCTCCTCCTTCTCCTGCTCGTCCCCCTCCTGCTCCTCCTTCCTCCTGCTCCTCCTTCTCCTGCTCTCCTTCTCCTGCTCGTCCTCCTCCTGCTCTCCTTCTCCTGCTCCTCCTTCTCCTGCTCGTCCTTCTCCTGCTCGTCCTTCTCCTGCTCGTCCTTCTCCTGCTCGTCCTTCTCTTGCTCGTCCTTCTCCTGCTCGTCCTTCTCCTGCTCGTCCTTCTCCTGCTCCTCCTTCTCCTGCTCGTCCCTCTCCTGCTCGTCCTCCTCCTGCTCCTCTTCCTCCTGCTCGTCCTCCTCCTGCTCGTCCCTCTCCTGCTCGTCCTCCTCCTGCTCGTCCTTCTCCTGCTCGTCCTTCTCCTGCTCCTCCTGCTCCTGCTCCTCCTTCTCCTGCTCCTCCTTCTCCTTCTCCTGCTCCATCTCCTCCCGCCATCTATCGTCTGCTACCACAAACACACACAGCACCACGGCATCCACAGCGTCTAGGCATCACAAACTGCTAACATACCCTGACTATCAAGTATACCAAGCACTTTTGATTATGTAGTATATATGAAGCGCCACATTTATGAACTGTAAAGTTATAAATACATTTTGAGGGATCCTATTACTAACAATCTGGTTTGTGCCTATTTGTTTGTATCTGTCAATCCTCGACTTGAAAGAGCAGCATAAATGCATCAAGATATCCTTTATATTCAACAAAACATCATCGGAGACTCAATAACTACTCAAACAAGCAGTTGGGGAGGCGATGGAAGAGTGGATAGCGCCTGTGGTGGCGTGCTCGGTCAGCCCAGTTCCATCCCCAAAGGGTGCCAAAATCCACTTAAGATCTTTCTGTACCGTCGAGTGGCCTAAGAACACCCACATGCTGCCCATTAACTCTACCTTCGACAGCGAGTACATCGGAGGACACAGGGGGACGGCATGAGCCTCTAATCACAGGCGTCACTATAAAAAATCAAGCCACGGATGAAGGGAAATGATCACAGCCCTCAAGTGAGCCTCCAGGGCCCACCCTCCCAGCCCTGGAGCTCACTGCCTACAGGCGCTATCGGCACAAATGTATTAAAAATAAAGTAAATAAAATAAAATAATACTGTCAGCCTGTCACAAAGTGCATTTACAACCCTGATGCTGAGCTCTATCCAGCACCTCAGGCCTTGCATGCTTCTATGGACGATCAATCAACATTTAAACAACACTCAATTTCTGCAGTAAATGGCACTTTAAAAGAAACAATCATGATTTCTTTTCTACAATCCAAGTTGTCCAATTCTCAGCAAATATATATTAATGACACTCAAGATGAGATATTTGTACTCCAATCGGGAAAATTCTAGAGTCCTTTCCTGCCCTTAGTAGTGGGCGTTTATGCTTCAGACCTTCACAGATCCCTTCAGACACCTCTAAAACCGTAATTACATAACTTTATAATGACGTTTTAGAGGCGTGTGAAGGGATCGGTGAAGGCCTGGAGACTAAGAGCCCACTAATAAGGGCGGGAAAGGACTCCAGAATTTTACCCTCCAATCAGCTTTTTCCTTCGTTGACTGCTTTTCCCCTCTTTTCCCTCTCTCCTTCCTTTATTCCCCCCCTCTCCCTCTCCCTTCCTTTACTACTTTTCCCCTCTCTCCTTCCTTTATTCTCCCCCCTCTCCCTCTCCCTTCCTACTTTTTCCCTCTCTCCTTCCTTTATTCTCCCCCCTCTCCCTCTCCCTTCCTACTTTTTCCCTCTCTCCTTCCCTTATTCTCCCCCTCTCCCTCTCCTCCCTTCCTCTTACCTACTATTTCCCCTCCTTTCAATTTCCCATCCATCATTATTTCCTCTCTATCTAGTTCTACATTTTTCTTCTCTTTAACGCAAGTATGCACCCAGTCCAGAACTGGCACCTGACCATGAGGACTTGCGAGAGTATGGAGGGAGCAAAGCAGAGAGGAGGGAGGAGAGAGAGAAGACGACGAGGAAGGAGGGCAAACAAGGGACGAGAGTGAGTAGTCCTGGACAGCGCTGTCACGCTGTCACCCACAGGACTGGCAAGGAACAGGTGTCAGGCCGGGACTAATCTACACACTGCATGGAGTTATTTCCCTTATGGCAACTGTGAAGGATCTGAACCCTTTGAGACCCAGAACGTATTTTCCATTGTAATTTGGGTACCATTAGATGTTTTTTTAGTTAATATAAGCAATATTTTATAGATATGACCTGTTTAGTAGCCTTGTCGACGAACTAATTGGGTATATGAAGCTGCTTTTCGTAATTTTGTGGCTGACAACATACAATTTTATTCTAGCACAGGAAAGATCTGGGCGTGAAGGGGTTGATAATAATGTAAGGAAGGAAGGAAGGAAGGAAGGACTTGATGATATGATATGTGGTGGTGTTGATGGTGTGGTGTGGTGTGAGTGGTGTTGACTGTGAATGAGAAGTACACAGTGTGGGAGGTGAGGCGTCCAGGGGCTGTTGTTATGGCACGGGATAGCTAGAGATCATAAGTGTACTATAGGTGAACCAAGTATCTGTGCCTAGGGGTCCCATGACTACTGTAAACATTCAGTCAAGTGCTGATGATAGGGGACGGTTTTAGTTTTCCTCGTTCCGTAGTGTCAGAATGTTTCACGCATATAGTCCACCGATACCTGTTTCACCCATAGTACATAGAACAAAAAGGGTTAAAACAAAAGACACGCAACACAAGTGCTGATGATATGGGAGGGTTTACGTTTTCCTCGTTCCGTAGCATCAGAATGTTTCACGCATATAGTCCACCGATACCTGTTTTACCCATAGTACATAGAACAAAAAGGGTTAAAACAAAGGACACGCAACACAAGTGCTGATGATATGGGAGGGTTTACGTTTTCCTCGTTCCGTAGCATCAGAATGTTTCACGCATATAGTCCACCGATACCTGTTTCACCCATAGTACATGAACAAAAAGGGTTCAAACAAAGGACACGCCACACACCTTCTTGCCGTGATCCTTGTCCTTGGAGGAAATGTCCGTGTGGCCGTCGGTGCCGTCGTCCTCGTACACCTCCCGCGGCACCCCGAGGTCAACATCTTGCTTCCACAGCGCCTCAATCAGTGCCAGGTCCTGACAAGTAAATGAAGGTGTCAATGGTTGTAGTATATCACTGATAGAACATACAATAAAACCTCTCATATTCGGACTAATTGGGCCAAGGAGTGGTCAGAGTAATGCAAGGATCCGAATAATGGGGGGATTATATATGGGGGGATATGTAAAAAAAAAAAAAAAAAAAAAAAAATCTAGGTGTTTAATGTATTTAATGTAGCTAGGAAATTTCGACCCCTTAAAAAAAAAAAAAAAAAAAAAAAAAAAAAAAAAAATTCTAGACGTATATATAGGCTAGGAAATTTCGACCCCTAAAAAAAAAAAAAAAAAAAAAAAAAAAAAAAGAGAGAGTCCGAATAATGTCAAAGTCCGAATAATGAGTGTCCGACTACGCGAGGTTTTACTGTATACATGAAAACTACAAGGCAGCCTATGAGTACATAATACTCTACCGTCAATAACACTATAGTCGCCAGGGCACTAATGTTGCCAGGCGCCATATATTACAAATCTTAGCATCACTACAGATTTATATGTGCCACTGAAGACAGGTAGTACATAATATAAACTAGTGTGCATGCTTCTCCAATGGCACATACAAGTCTGTAGTGATGCTAAAATCCTAATAGGTATATGGCACCTGGCGACATTAGTGCAGTGGCGACTATAGTGTTATTGATGGTAAATATTGATTGAACTAAGGGATTTAAGGAGACATTACAGAAAAAATCAATATAAGTAAGGCAAGAGGGCCATGGGAGCTTTACAAGACATCATAAGCTAGAGTATAGTAGCATTCTATAGTATCAAGTAGTGGTAGAATAAAAGAGGCTGTGATGCAAAATTATATATATATCATAATGTCTTTTTTTCATGCATGTCTAAGGCCTTCGTCTTAACCCCTTGAGGCCCAGAACGTAATTTCCATTGTAATTTGGGTACCATTAGACGATTTTTAGTGACTATAAGTAATGTTTTATAGCTATGACCTGTTTAGTAGCCTTGTCCACTAACTTATTTGGTATATTCAGTGACTTTTCGTTATTTTATGGCTAACAAGACAATTTTTTATAGCAAAGGAAAGATCTGGGCGTGAAGGGGTAACATATGGGATGGCCTTAAAATCACCATCCTTGTAAATATAAATGTGAATTAAAAGTACAACAGAGAAATCAGGCATTGACATAACCCTCTGAGAGAAGTTTTAGGTACATAGTGACAAACACAGATCAAAACACTTCAGAAAGTTTTGTTATGAGTGTTTTTGTTATCAGCTTGTTTTGGAAATGATAGAGTGGCAATGTGAGAGCATAACAGTAGTTCTAAGAGGTCACATCAAGCCCTGGCAATTAATATAAGTTGTATAAAAACAGAGAAGCCAGATTTGGGTCTGTGAGAATAAAGGATAAATCACTGTTGGCATAGCATAACAGTACAAGAACATAAGCAAGAGGAATGACAGGTGAGATAACCCTAAGACTACTAAATACACTAGTCTTTGGATAACCCTAAGACTACTAAATACAGCAGTCTTTGGATAACCCTAAGACTACTAAATACACTAGTCTTTGGATAACCCTAAGACTACTAAATATAGTAGTCTTTGGATAACCCTAAGACTACTAAATACAGTAGTCTTTGGATAACCCTAAGACTACTAAATACAGTAGTCTTTGGATAACCCTAAGACTACTAAATACACTAGTCTTTGGATAACCCTAAGACTACTAAATACAGTAGTCTTTGGATAACCCTAAGACTACTAAATACACTAGTCTTTGGATAACCCTAAGACTACTAAATACAGTAGTCTTTGGATAACCCTAAGACTACTAAATACAGTAGTCTTTGGACAACCCTAAGACTACTAAATACACTAGTCTTTGGATAACCCTAAGACTACTAAATACACTAGTCTTTGGATAACCCTAAGACTACTAAATACAGCAGTCTTTGGATAACCCTAAGACTACTAAATACACTAGTCTTTGGATAACCCTAAGACTACTAAATACAGTAGTCTTTGGATAACCCTAAGACTACTAAATACAGTAGTCTTTGGACAACCCTAAGACTACTAAATACAGCAGTCTTTGGATAACCCTAAGACTACTAAATACAGCAGTCTTTGGATAACCCTAAGACTACTAAATACACAGTCTTTGGATAACCCTAAGAGGTTGGTGCAAGGGAGGGAAGGGGTGGGAGGGCTCTGTCTTGTCATGGCCACCCGGGGGACTGAGGTTGGGAGTATAATTTCGACCTACTATAGGATGGCATTGGGCTATGTAGAAAATCATAAAATTAAGATCCCATAGTCTTTCCAATGTATAAAGTCACTTTAGTTGCTTTAATTTCTACCCATTACCATTATAATTATATATATGTACATTCCTACTCTCCCCCTAGGGTGAGCGAACAATACCTCCCTCACAAGGGGGGGGATGGGGGAGAATAAAACTACCACGCTACTAATAATTGAGAAGGTGGTTGGTGGAAAATGTTCACAAGTGCCTTGATAAAATGGAAAGACAATAGGCCTAGTAGGTTAAATTCTTGCTAATATCATGGCATTAACAGCAAAAAATTGGCCATCAAAACAATAACAAGTGCAGCTCCTCTACAACTACAGAATCATATATCTAAAAGCTTTAACATGTACATACATATCATACATACACATAGGCATGCATAGAGATACATATAGAGGTAGTCATATACTAAAGACTTTATAAGGTGGAATAAAAAAAAATTACAAGACTTCCTGTTGCGAATGAATGGAACGTGGTGGTGTCAGCCTGTCCGTCACTCTTTACTTTGTATAGGAACTGACAGCTAGCGGGCTTTTTTTTCTTTAACCCTTGGCCAGTCCTTTTTGATGTATAATAATAGGAACTGACAGCTAGCGGGCTTTTTTTTCTTTAACCCTTGGCCAGTCCTTTTTGATGTATAAAAAAAATGCACTTAGCAGAGGCTGTGTATAGTCTATTCTATTTATTATGGTCAAAATGCACTAAGAAGGCCACGGCCCCTTGTACCCGATTGGTCATGGTTACATGGTTTACAAGGGGGGCGTGGCCTCTCTTGGTGCACGTTGGCCAGCTTAAAACTACACTAGTCGTGGTTTGGTCAGCCATTCACAACTTCGTATATGTTGCGTTCAGCCAATCGGGTACAAGGGGCCGTGGCCTCCTTAGTGCATTTTGGCCATAATAAATATAATAAGACTAGTTTAGTAACTGTCGTGAGTGAGTGTGTTACGTCACATCAGGACCTGCGTTACACACAGTTATGTGACAATGTGCACACGTTCCATTTGTGATTTCACTGTGAACCCCAAACTTGAGCTGAGATCAAACCTTAAATTCTGTGTCAAGTTCATGAAACACGCAACAGAGCGCCTTAAAATGCTTCACCCAGCCTTCAGTAATAAACAGTCCACTGGGCACGTGACACTCATGCTTCTAGAGGCTGGGGGAAGGCAAGGCAGGGCAGGAGCACCACAACAAGCAGGCTCTATTTACGTATTTTTGTCTTTAACTTTTATGCCGTGAAATCCTCGCCATGGGTCAGACTGTCAGTGCTGAGTTCTACTGTCACATTTTGGGGCTCTGCCATGTACTGAGCCATCATGAAAACACCAACTGCTTTGCATGAAGGTTGACAGACAGAGTGCAATAGGTTTTTTTTTCAAGACTTCCTTTTTGACATATAAATATAATGGTGTAGCAAGTTTGTGTTTGTAACAATTAATCCTTCAGCAGGAAAATATTATCACTAAAGAAATTCCTCTTTGTTGCCTGCACCGTGTTGATCAGGTTCCCACAGTGTCCAGCTGATCGCTGCTGCGTCCACCACTGCTCTCACAGCAATGCAAGCTTTGCCTCATGGATTAGTGGATAGGTCATCTATTTCATACGTAGGCCTACTCATAGTATGCAACAAGTTCAGCAAGAAACTCTCACTAATTATACTATTGCTAAGTTTTAATCACTACAGTTCAGTCAGGTCATCACGTCAAGCAGTTTTCAGCCAAAATCTACAAGAAACTAACAATAAGAAATAAACTCTAAGGAACGCTTCACGTCACAAAGAAAACGTGCGCCAAGCAGTGAGCCTCAAGTCAAGGTCGCGCTGGTCAACAACTAACCTCCGGCGTGAGATCGTCTGAGATATCGTAGGTGGCCGAGGAGTCCGAGAGGAGGTGGCTGGGCTGCGAGGCGGGGTCGGCGGCCGGCTGGTGGTGGTCCGGGGTGTCTGCTGAGGGCGGCGAGGGGAACGAGGTGTGGGAGTTGAGGAGGAAGGCCTGCACGGGCGCGGGGGGCGGCCGCCAGCTGTAGCGGCCCAGGGCGTTGAGGTCCTCGAGCACGGAGCGCTGGTAGTCTGCCAAGATGCGGTCCATGTTCTTGGGGTGAAGGTCAGCACCGAGGTTCATGGGGGAGGAGGGACGGGCGTAACCCAGCGATGACCCCAGGATGAGGTCATGGGGCAGGTCATCGGCGAGGGGCGCGGCGCCCAGGGAACCCAACAGGCTGTCAGGGTCCCCACGCAGCAAACTCAACAACAACACAAGCTGCAACACGCGCTCGTCGCGGAGAAACTTCTTGCGTGCGTACAGCAGCATGGTGACTGTCTGGGCGGCGCAGGCAACAAGATAGAGATCTGCTCAACACTTCACTGTGGGGGAAACACTGTCCTCAATACTCAGTACAGTAGCCACGCGAGTCACAGGTGTGGCGCTTGTCTGTTGGGCGTCACCACTGCAGTACTGTCACTGTCACTGTCACCAAGGCGGGGTCTGGGTTGTCACGCCTGTCACCACATCGCAGTGCATCACCACGCGCATCACTATGCCTCCATACACATGGCCACTGTCGATAATTAAGGTCGTTTCTTTGTTTTCAAAAATTTTCACATCAACACTCAACAATCTATAGGCATCTATTTTTGTAGTATATCATTCTGAAATGCACAAGAATAAGTCTTTTGTTATCAAACTATTGTAGTTTGCCGCCGGTTGTATTCACAAAACATTCACTCCAGAGTATTGTTTTACCAAAGCAAGCCATTACAAGTTCGAACACGTAGCTACTACCAACTTTGTGTTCTACTAAGATAACAAAGCACGAACAGCGTAGCCGACGCTCTTACAATGAACTCAAACATCAACTTGATCATGATCGTTATATATAGTATAATATAGGGGAACCCTGACCTGGCGAGGGAAGGAAAGCCAGGTGGGTTGACGTCACGAGGTAACAATTACAATGGAGCGATAAAGAAACACTTCCTCGGAACAAAGGCAGCCACAGGATCACTAGAGGCGTTTTCTGCGGGGATCCTGATTGCAACCGAAATTTTTTCGGTTGCTCAAATTTCGATCCCTGTTCAACCATCCAGGGAAGATGATTGACCCGACCCGCAATCCTTTGTTTTTGTTGTTGTGACCGTTTGCAACCGAAAATTTTCCGATTGCAACCAAAAATCCCCCGCAGAAAACGCCTTAGTATTCACTACCTATATATACACAACAGGGAGGGCAGGCGGTGGTTATGAAACCTTGACGCTCACTTGACTCCCACACCAACACTTCACACACACGACTGCGTTTCCCTTCTCTCACTCACACATTGCCTCGGCTCACTGGCAACACAAAGCCAGTGGAGCACCACGGTCTGCCGCCTGCCTGCCACGGGGTGTACGGCGCGGGGGGAAGCAAACACCTGCTGCTACACCTTCAAGACTGACAACACTACCTGACCACCGCGCGAACACCTTCAAGACTGACAACACTACCTGACCACCGCGCGAACACCTTCAAGACTGACAGCGCACCAAGTAGACAGGTAATTAGCGCGGAGTCAATAGGGAGTTTTTAAAGGAGGCTGGATAATTTCATGGATGGGGATGAAAGGTGGATGTAGGTAGTGTTAAGTAACAGGAACTACCACGTGTAGGTCTCACGGCCTCTTCTATAGCTTCCTTATTTTCTGATGTTCTTATACACCTAACCACCGCGCGAACACAACACCAAGATTAATAGACATACTATCCATGTTTTCAAAAGTCTATAGATCTTGCACAACACTACCTGACCATCGCGCGAACACAACACTACCGAGACGTGAGTGTTACAAGACTGAATCAAGTGGGTAGTGACTCAACACGCCAGGCTAATCGCCGCTCCACACTGGCAAGGATCGCTGCCTCGCCTATCGCTGTGTTCACTGACGCAAGGGTAGTGGGTGGTGGTGGTGGTGGTGGTGGTGCATTGGTGTGGGTAATGGGCCAGAGTGGGTATGGAGCGGCGTGCCCATGCCGGTGTGGGCGGGACAAAGCCTTGGCAGACGCTCCGAGGTGACATCACACACACGCACACACACACACACACACAGACACACGCACACACACACACACACACACCTGTTCCTATCTATATCAATGTCTTTTTGTATAGTTTTTTGTTTAATTTGTTTCTGATAGACCACAACT
>JACEEZ010020100.1:633928-646428 GCA_016584305.1 Chionoecetes opilio
GCGTAGCTACGGCGGGGCACGGGGAGGAACGTGCCCCCCCCCCCATGAAAATCCGGTGCCCCCCCCCCCCCACACACACACTGGCCATGGCTGCCGTATTCTGTATAATACTCTAATACCCACCACTGATCTGATCTTAGAGTATACCCTTCTACCCTTCTATGTGGGGTTTATGGAACTGTCGCCGATGGGAATTCTCGCCGAAACACCAACCTAGAACTCTCGCCGACGTGGAAATGTGAACCTAACCTGAACATTTGCACCTAACTTAACCTAACTGATCAAGCTAACGATAGTATTTCATCCCTGAATGCAGAAACACGGGTAACACTTGATTAAATGTATATATTGGGTCCTGTAATATCAAGAATTGGAACACTCGACGACGGCGGCGAGAATTCCTATCGGCGACAGTTCCAGGTACCCTATGTGGCATCAGAGTGGCCCCTGAGTTCCGCTTGTCTAGTGCCCCCCCACACTCAGCTGTGCCCCCCATTGATAGATACCTACTGTTAGGTAGCCCAAGATTGCATTGTTATTATGCTCACTGCTACTAAATTTCCCACTCAGCTAATCTCTCTTCACAATCATGACCATCACTTACACACTCACGTAACACCAAAAATAAAGGACACTCGTTGAAATAAGCGTTCTAATCGCAAAAACAATAATAAAAACTTGCTATACATACACTCGATATACTCCATTTTAACAAGCGCTTATGCCGATGCCTGAAGGAGGGCGTGTGCTTAACCCCTTGAGGCCCAGAACGTAATTTTCATTGTAATATAACCACCATTCGACGATTTTAATGAACATAAGTAATATTATATAGATATGATCTGTTGAATATCCTTGTCCATTAGCTAATTTGGTATATTTACTTACTTTTTCGTAGTTTTATGGCTAATAACAGACGATTTCATATAACAAAAGAAAGATCTGGGCGTAAAGGGGTGAATGCTGCTGCCTGATTAACACCACAACAACACCACGTCAACAAACACACGTGCACCACAACGCCACATCACCCACTACAACGCCACACCAAGGTCAAACGCACTACGCCACACTACTAAACTTCGGCTAATTTCTGCGTCACATCACGGTAGAGAGAGAGAGAGAGAGAGAGAGAGAAGGAGAGAGAGAGAGAGAGAGAGAGAGAGAGAGAGAGAGAGAGAGAGAGAGAGAAGAGAGAGAGAGAGAAGAGAATAGAGAGAGAGAGTACGAGAGAGAGAAGAAGAGAGAGAGAGAGAGAGAGAAGAGAGAGAGGAGAGAGAGAGAAGAGAGAGAGAGAGAGAGAGAGAGAGAGAGAGAGAAGAAAGAGAGAAGAAGAGAAGAGAGAGAGAGAGAGAGAGAGAAGAGAAAAAAAAAAGAGAGAGACAAAAGAGAAGAGAGACAGAAGAAAGAGAGAGGGAGAGAGAGAGAGAAGAAGAGAAGAGAGAGAGAGAGAGAGAAGAGAGAGAGAGAGAGAGAGAGGAAGAGAGAGAGAGAGAGAGAGAGAGGAGAGAGAGAGAGAGAGAAGAGAGAGAGAGAGAGAGAGAGAGAGAGAGAGAGAAGAAAACTGTCCCTAATCACTCCTCGTAACTGTCTCAATACCTTCTTACCACCATGACTAACTAAAAATTAAGGAAAAAATGTACCTAAATCATCATCCCCCCCCCCCAGTCATCACATATCCCGTGGTTGTGAGGGCAAGGCAGCCGCGTGGATCAAGCCGTTCTCTGGTGCTGCCTCCTGTCACTCAAACACTCTCCCGGCACAAGTCACCGTCACACCTTATGAACGCCTTACCACACACTTTATGACCGCAAAGTTAAAGGCAGGTAAAGCGATGAAACTGTGATAATCATGGTTTCTTATCGCAGTTTCTTACGTAAATAAAACTGATATTATTTTTTCTAGGCTGTTTGTCCAAGATTGTTATTACGACATTCTTCTTCCTCCTCCTTCTTAGATATGATATAGGTCATTAGATATTAGTTATTACGTATATCATTACGACATTCTTCTTCCTCCTCCTTCTTAGATATGATATAGGTCATTAGATATTAGTTATTACGTATATCATTACGACATTCTTCTTCCTCTTCCTCCTCCTCTCCTCTTTCTCCTCTATAACTTTTAACTCTTATGCTTCATACACTCGTGAGTTTGACTAATGCAAATGTTTCCTATTATTCAGGGTTACCAGTCCGCAGTTCCTCGTGTTATTTTAATGCGTGTTAAGTTACATAGATGAATATATAAAATAATAACAGGTAAATACATCTACGACTGAATCATGAAAAGCTATGTTCGTCTATATATTATTATTTACACTATTTTCTCTATGTTCATCCCTATTCCCTTCTTTTTTACCTATAATATCTTGAGACTATTTCTAGCATATAACAAACCCTTCTACTACTACCACAACTACTACCTACAATCTTTACTACTACTACTACTTTTCTTCCCCCTTCCTCATTATACTTCTCATTATTTTTCTCCTCCTCCTCCTTATCAGCAAAACATTTCGCAACCATTATTCATCACTTCCTCATTACTATAAATAACATGGCTTTCTCAATGCTAAGTAGTGTTGCATCGCTCTCCTTTACGCGGCGAGGCAGTGTGTAAGACTGAGACCTATCCTAACCAGACCGAGACCACCTAACCTAATCTACCGAGAACTAACCCAACCTAACCTACCCAGACCGAGAACTAACCCAACCTAACCTAATCTACCGAGAATTAACCCAACCTAACCTACCTAGACCGAGAACTAACCCAACCTAACCTACCCAGACCGAGAACTAACCCAACCTAACCTACCTAGACCGAGAACTAACCCAACCTAACCTACCTAGACCGAGAACTAACCCAACCTAACCTACCCAGACCGAGAACTAACCCAACCTAACCTACCTAGACCGAGAACTAACCCAACCTAACCTACCCAGACCGAGGACTAACCCAACCCAACCTACCAGACCGAGAACTAACCCAACCTAACCTACCAGACCGAGGACTAACCCAACCTAACCTACCCAGACCGAGAACTAACCCAACCTAACCTACTAGACCGAGAACTAACCCAACTAACCTACCTAGACCGAGAACTAACCCAACCTAACCTACCCAGACCGAGAACTAACCCAACCTAACCTACCTAGACCGAGAACTAACCCAACCTAACCTACCCAGACCGAGAACTAACCCAACCTAACCTACCAGACCGAGAACTAACCCAACCTAACCTACCTAGACCGAGAACTAACCCAACCTAACCTACCCTAACCCTACCTTTGGAACCTAACCTAACCTATGTACCAAGGGAAGCCTAGAGCGATCTGCGGCAGACAGACGGGCAGGCCGATGTAACCCTTCCGCACACGCCAATGAGGTCACGCGGGTTTGTTTACTCTGCCAACGCGTGCAACTCATAAGCCAACACGATGACTTCCTCGGATTCGCCAATACAACGTAAATCATCACCCTGCACCTGCTTGCCTGCTCTTGTTTTGACACAGTTGCATCCGTGGTACATATATGAATTTGATGTCACTTTGGTTTTAACGAGGTTACATACACACCAGCGGTGTTTAACCCCTTCACGCCCAGATCTTTCATTTGCTATAAAAAAATTGTGTTTTCGAGCTATATAATTACGAAAAGTAACTGAATATACCAAATTAGTTAGTCGACAAGATTACTAAACAGGTTATATCTATAAAATATTGCATATATTCACTAAAAATCGTTTAATGGTACCCAAATTACGATGGAAATTACGTTCTGGGTCTCAAGGGGTTAACCTCTAGGGGGGCGCAAGTAATTACCAAGGGTGGCGTGAGCTTAGAGAGAAAAAGGAAAAACTCGAGTATTTCATTAAACGTGACCTAACTATAAACATGCCGGGTTTATGCAAGGTGTTTATAAATAATTATCAATATGCAAAACAACAGTGCTAAAAACACTCATTTTTCAGTTTTTTTCTGATTCTTGATTATTTTGAAATATCTTGGTTGAAGAAGTGAAGGGAAGAGGGGGGGCATGGAGGCAAGGACCCACTACTGCAGGGGCGTGGTGGTGAAGGGGGGCATGGAGGCAAGGACCCACTACTGAAGGGGCGTGGTGGTGAAGGGGGGCATGGAGGCAAGGACCCACTACTGCAGGGGCGTGGTGGTGAAGGGGGGCATGGAGGCAAGGACCCACTACTGCAGGGGCGTGGTGGTGAAGGGGGGCATGGAGGCAAGGACCCACTACTGCAGGGGCGTGGTGGTGAAGGGGGGCATGGAGGCAAGGACCCACTACTGAAGGGGCGTGGTGGTTAAGGGGGGGCATGGAGGCAAGGACCCACTACTGAGGGGGCGTAGTGGTAAAGGGGGGCATGGAGGCAAGGACCCACTACTGAAGGGGCGTGGTGGTGAAGGGGGGCGTAGTGGTGAAGGGGGGGCATGGAGGCAAGGACCCACTACTGAAGGGGGCGTGGTGGTTAAGGGGGGGCATGGAGGCAAGGACCCACTACTGAAGGGGGCGTAGTGGTGAAGGGGGGGCATGGAGGCAAGGACCCACTACTGAAGGGGCGTGGTGGTGAAGGGGGGCATGGAGGCAAGGACCCACTAC
Source organism: Chionoecetes opilio (assembly GCA_016584305.1). Taxonomy (NCBI): domain Eukaryota; kingdom Metazoa; phylum Arthropoda; class Malacostraca; order Decapoda; family Majidae; genus Chionoecetes; species Chionoecetes opilio. The sequence goes on from JACEEZ010020100.1 coordinate 638,540, forward strand.
TGAAGGAGCGTGGTGGTGAAGGGGGGCATGGAGGCAAGGACCCACTACTGAAGGGGCGTGTGGTGAAGGGGGGCATGGATGGCAAGGACCCACTACTGCAGGGGCGTGGTGGTGAAGGGGGGCATGGAGGCAAGGACCCACTACTGAAGGGGCGTGGTGGTGAAGGGGGGCATGGAGGCAAGGACCCACTACTGAAGGGGCGTGGTGGTGAAGGGGGGCATGGAGGCAAGGACCCACTACTGAAGGGGCGTGGTGGTGAAGGGGGCATGGAGGCAAGGACCCACTACTGAAGGTGGCGTGGTGGTGAAGGGGGGCATGGAGGCAAGGACCCACTACTGAAGGAGCGTGGTGGTGAAGGGGGGCATGGAGGCAAGGACCCACTACTGAAGGGGCGTGGTGGTGAAGGGGGGCATGGAGGCAAGGACCCACTACTGCAGGGGCGTGGTGGTGAAGGGGGGCATGGAGGCAAGGACCCACTACTGCAGGGGCGTGGTGGTGAAGGGGGGCATGGAGGCAAGGACCCACTACTGAAGGGGCGTGGTGGTGAAGGGGGGCATGGAGGCAAGGACCCACTACTGCAGGGCGTGGTGGTGAAGGGGGGCATGGAGGCAAGGACCCACTACTGCAGGGGCGTGGTGGTGAAGGGGGGCATGGAGGCAAGGACCCACTACTGCAGGGGCGTGGTGGTGAAGGGGGGCATGGAGGCAAGGACCCACTACTGCAGGGGCGTGGTGGTGAAGGGGGGCATGGAGGCAAGGACCCACTACTGCAGGGGCGTGGTGGTGAAGGGGGGGCATGGAGGCAAGGACCCACTACTGCAGGGGCGTGGTGGTGAAGGGGGGCATGGAGGCAAGGACCCACTACTGCAGGGGCGTGGTGGTGAAGGGGGGCATGGAGGCAAGGACCCACTACTGCAGGGGCGTGGTGGTTAAGGGGGGGCATGGAGGCAAGGACCCACTACTGCAGGGGCGTGGTGGTTAAGGGGGGGCATGGAGGCAAGGACCCACTACTGCAGGGGCGTGGTGGTGAAAAGATTAAGGAACACTGATAGACACTATAGTATGAATAAGAAGTCATATAGATGATGTGGTATATTCATCATTATCAAAAAATTACTATTACTAATATTATCTGTACTATCACTATCATTATCATCGTTAAGAATATCACAGTTCTGAATAACAGTAACATCTCCCCTGTCTAGAACGCAAAATATTAACCAGATGGCAAGGTGTTCATCGAAATATATTTATCATTAAAAAAATATAAGGTTCTTTGGTATCGCCATAAATGTTCAACAGGAAGCAGGCCCGAATTCAACCATTATTCATCTTTACATCTCGTCTATTTATCCAGAAGAACGTAAATCGTATAAAAAAAACTCAGATGTACAAATAGGATCCGAGATCCTAAAATAGATCCGATCCGAAATAGTGTCATGATCGCGCTAGGAAGGACTTGTGAGGACGGAGATCGTATACCCGGAACACATCTAGGACTTTGAGGAACGAAGAAAACATCTAAAAGGACTTCCAAGGGTAAGACCAGATTTCCTCCAGCACTTTACGCCAGGTGGAAGCAACATATATATCCACCAAAGTAAAATATTGGGAGGGGGAGAGAGAGAGAGAGAGAGAGAGAGAGAGAGAGAGAGAGAGAGAGAGAGAGAGAGAGAGAGAGAGAGAGAGAGAGCGAGAGAGCGAGAGCGAAGAGAGAGCGAGAGAGAGCGGAGAGAGCGAGAGAGAGAGAGAGAGAGAGAGAGAGAGAGAGAGAGAGAGAGAGAGAGAGAGAGAGAGAGAGAGAGAGAGAGAGAGAGAGAGAGAGAGAGAGAGCGAGCGAGCGAGCGAGCGAGAGCGAGAGAGCGAGAGAGAGAGAGAGAGAGAGAGAGAGAGAGAGAGAGAGAGAGAGAGAGAGAGAGAGAGAGAGAGAGAGAGAGAGAGAGAGAGAGAAACATGGTCAAAACAGGTAGTCTGCCTATACAAGAGATGGTAAAAATCGACAAAATAGTCACTTCCTAATATGAGTCAAATTTACATACATATATCAAAGACTTTATGTACTACTCGATTCCTTTTTGTTAACGTGGTGATTACTTCTTTTTATTATAGATATTTTTCACCCTCCTAATTTACCTTCCCAAAATATGTACAGCCACTTCTTAATAGGAGTCAAATTTACGTATATTAAAGACTGTCTCTACTACTTGATTCCATTTGGTTAAGTTAATGTGATTACTCCATTTTTTTATTATCGTTTTTTCACCCTCACAAAATATAAAAGCAAAGTCATTTTTCACCCTCTAAAAATATAGAAATATTATATTTATTTTCCACCCTCCTAATTCACCCTTCCAAAATATATAAGAAATACAATTACTTTTCACCCTCTAAAAATGCATCAGTAACTTTGATATCCACCTCCCTTCCTTCCGTCAGGCCCAACAAGGTGGGGAAGCCGCGGGTGTGTTGTTCAGGTGTTGTGACAATACACCCTCAGCGACCCGAATACTTCCTAAGTGGCGCCAAACATTACCCAAACGCCACAAACACCACACACGCCCCAGCCAAATAACCTAGCGATAAACAGTGCCATTAAAACACCAACACTGCTCTTTCAACACACACACATACATTATACACACACACACACACACACACAACACACACACACACAGAGTCAGGTACACACATACACACAAAAATAGTCACACACACACACACAAATGGTGATGAAACGACATCTAAAAGCGACTGCACTTTGGGTACGGCTGTAAAATTTTAATCGCTGCATACCTGGCGGAAATTATAACTGAAGGTGGAGAGGAAATAAGGGAGAACAGAGAAATTATAACTGCAGGTGGAGAGAAAATAAGGGAGAAAAGATAAATTATAACTGAAGGTGAAGAGGAAATAAGGGAGAAAAGAGAAATTTTGAGAATAATAGGGAGAATGAGTTTATAGGAAAGTATGGGAATGCGAAAGTAAAGGATAAAAAACTCTCTCTCTTCTCCTCCCCCTCTCTCGTCTTCTCTCCTCTCTCTCCTCTCCTCTCTTCTCTCTCTTTCCTCTTCTCTCTCTAAACATCATTTTAGGAATATTATGATAGAGGTCAAAATATATACGGGGAGTACAACCAATCAGAGAGGAGGGGAGAAGAAGGGGAGAGAGAGAAGAGAGAGAGAAGAGAGAGAGTGAGTGAGAGAGGAGAGAGAGAGGAGAGAGAGAGGGAGAGAGAGAGAGAAGGAAGAAAAGAAAAGAGAAAAGAGATATTTGAAGAGAGAAAAGAGAGAGGGGGGGGACAATAAAACAGAAAAGTTTACAATATATACAAGCTTAACCAATATCTGCATAACCTAATACCGACTAGAATAAATAAAATATGAAAAAATAAAACTAAATAAAATAAATAAATAAATAAATAAATATATACATAAAAATATCTACGAATCTAAACAAAAACAAAACAAAGCTAAAGTGACAAAAAATAGAAAAAAAACACTAGAAAAAAATAGGCCTACACGTGACAAAAATAAGAAAAAACACTAGAAAAAAAATAGGCCTAACATTGACAAAATAAAAAACACTGAAAAAAGGTAACTGACAAAAAAAAAAACACTAGAAAAATAGGCCTAAAACGTGACAATAAAAAAAAAAAACACTAGAAAAAATAGGCCTACACGTGACAAAAATAAAAAAAAAACACTAGAAAAAAATAGGCCTACACGTGACAATAAGAAAAAAACATAGAAAAAATAGGCTACATGTGAAAAAAAGAAGAAAAAACCACTAGAAAAAAATAGGCCTACACGTGACAAAAAAAAAAAAAAAAACACTAGAAAAATAGGCCTACACGTGACAAAAATAAAAAAAAAACACTAAAAAAAAATAGGCCTACACGTGACAAAAAGAGAAAAAAACACTAGAAAAAATAGGCCTACATGTGAAAAAAAAGAAGAAAAAACACTTAGAAAAAAATTAGGCCTACCACGCGACAAAAAGAAAAAAAAAACTAGAAAAAAAAAGGCCCTTTACGTAAACAAAAAGAAAAAACACTAGAACAAAATAGGCCTACACGTGACAAAAAGAAGAAAAAACTAGAAAAATAGGCCTACACGTGACAATAAGAAAAAAACACTAGAAAAAAATAGGCCTACATGTGACAAAAAGAAGAAAAAACACTAGAAAAAAATAGGCCTACACGTGACAAAAAAAAAAAAAACACTAGAAAAAAAATAGGCCTACACGTGACAAAAATAAGAAAAAACACTAGAAAAAATAGGCCTACACGTGACAAAAAGAAAAAAACACTAGAAAAAATAGGCCTACATGTGACAAAAAGAAGAAAAAAACACTAGAAAAAATAGGCCTACACGCGACAAAAGAAAAAAAAAAACTAGAAAAAATAGGCCTAACGTGACAAAAAGAAAAAAAACACTAGAACAAATAGCCAAACACGTGACAAAAAGAAGAAAAAAACTAGAAAAAAAAGCCTACACGTGACAAAAAGAAGAAAAAAACTAGAAAAAATAGGCCTACACGTGACAAAAAAGAAAAAAACCTAGAAAAAATAGCCACAGTGCCAATTAGGTCCCTGATAAAAAAAAAAAAAAAACTATTTGGCAGGTGTGACTCATACTTTCTTTCACTAATCAGGAAGGAACAGGTGTACCAGCTCTCAACGGGGGGGGGGGGGGGGGGGGGGGGGGGCACCCCACACACACAACACCCCACACACACACCACACACACACACAACACACACACAACACACACACACACACACTACGGTAAGAGGCACGGAAGAGTCTGTAAAGGAAAGATAAATAAACTCGGTATGGTTCAGAGACTTGTGAAAGACATGGTGAAAGTAGAGGACGAGGAGGAGGAGGAGGAGGAGGAGGAGGAGGAGGAGGAGGAGGAGGAGGAGGAGGAGGGGAGGAGGAGGAGGAGGATGGAGGAGGGGGAAAGGAGGAGGAGGAGGAGAAGGAGGAGGAGAATTGGAGAAGGAAGATGAGAAAAAAAGGGGAAGATTAAGAGGAGGGGAAGGAAAAGGGGGAAAGGAGGAGGAGGAGGAGGAGGAGGAAGAGGAGGAGGAGGAGGTGTCTGCCCATTGCGATATTGCTTCCCCCCCCACCCGTTCCCTCCTCCGCACCCTCTACCCCTCCCAGCATCCTGTATATAGGAGTGGTGTGGACAAGACGTCGCCATATATCTCAAAGGCCACACACACACACACCCACACACGCACCCACCCCACACACACACACCCACACACACACACACACCACACACACACCCTCACACCCGTAAAGCAACGAAAAAGTAACTAAATAAACCAAATTACCTAATGGACAAGGATATCAAACAGGTCATATCTATATTAAGTTGATGTTTCCTGTCGAGAGTTGCTTGGTATGGGAAAGGAGCCTGCATGGGAACTCGCGCGTGGTGACCCCCGGGAGTGGCGTCGTAGGGTGGGCGAGGCGACGCGCCCCCCGACGTATGCCCCCAATGATTGATTGATATCTATATAGTATTGCTTTATGTTCATTAAAATCGTCGAATGGTGGACTTATAATACAATGAAAATTACGTCCAGGGCCTCAAGGGGTTAAACGTACCCTCCTCCTCCTCCTCCTCCTCCTCCTCCTCTTCTTCTTCTTCTTTATCATTATTATTCTATTCTATTTTTTTTCCGTTTTATCTTTCATGATTTTTGCTTCAACTGAATTTTTTTTCTATATATAATCTGATGTTCTCTCTCTCTCTCTCTCTCTCTTCTCTCTCTCTCTCTCTCTCTCTCTCTTCTCTCTCTCTCTCTCTCTCTCTCATGTTCCTAGTTTTTTTACCTCTTCCTTTTCCTTTCTTCTTCCCTCCTACCCATGGGTTTTTTTCCAACTATCTAAATAACTTCGCACCCAGGCCCGTCATGTGAGGGAGCCACATATTTCAGCAATCCGTATAAAAACTCGTAACGCGTCCCCGCCGTCGCAAGATACTACGTCGCAAGATACGCCTCTATACTCTTGATTTTTTTTTAACGAGGTGAAAAATCCTGACTCCTTGCTGCTTACTGACTGAAATGTGATGCCGCCAAGAGAAGGGAATCTATACTACTACCTATACTATACTATTTATTACTACCTATACTACTATCTATACTACTATCTATACTACTATCTATACTATACTATTTATATACTACCTATACTACCTATTACTACCTATACTACTACCTATACTACTATCTATACTACTATCTATACTACAGTTCTTTTAAATTTCAGCTGCATTTCATTAGTTAACCATATTATCAGGTAAACATAGGCATAACTTTAAGCATGAGACCTTAAGATAGAATGGAATTTTCGCCTCGTAAAAAAATAAAAAAAAAAAAAAAAAAAAAAAAAAAAAAAGGATAGCTAATGTCTTGGCATTAGTGCGGCGACACTGACCTGGGTTCGCCTCACCCCCCCATCCAAGGCACGTTCTTTATGGGGGACTCGATGTACCTCACCTCCCACGGGGCCACTGACCTCCCCCATGGGCGACACAGGGAGGAGAAGGCGGCATGAAGGGCGATAAGAACATAAGAACATAAAGACATAAAGAAATAAGGAAGCTACAAGAGGCTGGGTGGGAGACCTACACGTGGTAGTTCATGTTAACTTAACACTACCTACATCCACCTTTCATCCCCATCCATGAAATGATCTATCCTCCTTTTAAAGCTCCCTCATGACTCCGCACTAACTACCTGTCTACCGAGACCATTCCAATCATTCACCACCCTATTTGTGAACCCGTTTTTCCCTATTTTTTTTTTTTAATCTACGCTTTTCCAGCTTGAATCCGTTACTTCTTGTTCTACCCTGATTACTAGCCGTAAGAACTTTTCCTACATCGCCCTTATTGTATCCCTTTATCCACTCTAACAAACTCTGCGTCACCCATTGTTTGCAACACGCGTGAAAAAGGAAAAAAAAGACACAGGTTAAGATTACCTTTTCACGTTAAAAAAAAACAGGACAGAGTCAAAGGTGGATTAATGTTGTTTTGTTTGTATTTTCAATCCTGTACAACTTTGGGTTACATAAGGTTACAAGAACTACCACGTGTAAGTCTCACGGCCTCTTGTAGCTTCCTTATTTCCTTATGTTCTTATGTTTCCCCAAGCAATGAAATAAACGTTCCTTGTCCCTTCACGTGGCAGAGCAAAGAAAAAAACCCGAACGATGACAAATCTGACATTTATTTGGAGTGCAGGGCAGATATTTATCGGGACAAGATTGTACCACGATTGCCTGGCACGCCCCGCTGGCAGCCTGTACACCACATTGCAGGCCAGAGGCTACACCACGCTATTACCTCATGGAGTTAAGTAATACGGAAACAAAGCAAGTAGCACACACCACGCCATTTCCCAACCTGAGGGAAATTTATCCTGAGGGACTTAGATTAATAGCATTTAGTCGAAAGGAAAAAAAATGTCTTATAATGCGGCTATCTACTTTTCTTCAAGTATATATAGATATAGAGGATAGTGTCTATATACTTGTGTTATTAACCCCTTGAGACCCATAACGTAATTTCCATTGTAATTTAGCTACCATTAGACAATTTTTAGTGAATATAAGCAATGTTTTTTTATAGATATGACCTGTTTAGTATCCTTGTCCACTAGCTAATTTGGTTTATTTAGTTACTTTTCGTATTTTTATGGCTAACAATATACGATTTTTTGTATAGCAAGGGAAAGATCTAGGCGTGAAGGGGTTAAGCAAGTCAATGTTGTGTTTTGGCTACTTTCTTCCTTGTCCACATGAAGGGGAAATCCGGAGGGTTGAAATGGTTGAAGGGGAAACAACAGAAGAAAGGTTGTGAAGCACTG
>JACEEZ010020100.1:651428-656428 GCA_016584305.1 Chionoecetes opilio
TCCTAACCTCTCACCTCTTCCCCTGCCCTTCCCCTTCCCTCCCTCTAATCATTACCCATCCCCCCTTAGCATGTAGCCCCTTCCCTTACTACTTCTCCCCCCCTCAGCCCCCTCCACACTCTTCCCTTTCCCCGTCTCCTAGCTTTCCCCTCCCCTTTTCCCCACTCCACGCTCTTCCCCTTCCCTTCCCTTCCCCCCTCCTAGCTCTTCCCCTTCTCCTAACCCCTCTTACCACTCCTCCTTCTCCTTCCCCTTCTCCTAGTACTTCTCCCCCCTTTACCCCCTCCTAGCTCTTCCCCCCTCCCGACTTCCCCCTACCCTGCCCTCTCTCCTGTGCCACCCCCCCCCCCGGCAACACGCCACCAGCCTCTTGGGTACACCGCCACCACCACCTGTTGAGCCATCATAATATATTGCTATTCGTAGGGACGCTGGCCGGACAAAGAGTGTTTATTTACAGCCAGTGTGTGGTGGCTCTCTCCATTAGTGTGCGGGAATAAAGGCCGCCATGCGACCCTTGCTTCCCCTTAATTAAGTGTTTAAGCTTCATTTACGTCTTACAACTTTTAATGCAAACTTTCCACCTTTAAACTATGTGGTCGCTTTATTTACGTCTTTCCATTTTATTACCTACTGCAAACTTTCCACCTATAAAACCCTGACTATTTACAGCCGTGTTTTACTGCCTCTATCCTCCAATGCAGCGCTGTGGAGGGGCGTGGGTGGAGAGTTAGACTTTTATCGTCCTAACCTAACCTAAACCTAAAATAACCTAAAAGTAATCTAAGATAACCAAACCAAACTTAAAATAACCTAGAATAAACCTACAATAACCTCAAATAACCAAAAATAACCTATCAGTAAACATGACATCATAACACATTCCCAAGTGATCGGAATCATTATAAGAACATAAGAAAATAAGGAAGCTACAAGAGGCCGTGAGACCTACACGTGGTAGTTCCTGTTACTTAACACTACCTACATCCAGAGTCGTGAGCTCGCAATGTGTAGCGTCCCTGCGCATTCGGTCAGCGGTTCGAGTCCGCCTAGTTCGTGCTGACGTGGTGGCGCTTTGTATAGTCAATAACCTTGTAGTTGGTACTTGCAAAGTGTCTAGATAGGATGAAAATCTTATCTTACCTACATCCACCTTTCATCCCCATCCATTAATTTATCTAGCCTCCTTTTAAAGCTCCCTATTGACGCCGCACCGACCACCTGACGACTGAGTCCATTCCAACCCTTTACCACCCTATGCCGTCCTCTTCTTACTCTTCTTCCATAAAGGTACTACGCATTCTGGCCTCTTCCTGTCCCAAAGCCTTTAGAATTAGGCTTTCTAATATTTGTTTTAACATTCTATTAAATATTTCTAATAATTCCAAATTCTAAAGGCTGTCTTAGCCACTGTTAACTTTTACATTGCCTCGTAGAATATGGATGTGAGTCAAGGAAGCTCCCCGGTGCGACTACTACTGCGGTGGTGACGCTGAGGGCTGAGCCACGTGACGGTAAGGTGCCAAAAGTGGACATAAGTGTACAGCGTGACGCCCGCCAGCCGCCCTTGCCCCACACAATGCCTTGCCCCGCCTGTGTCCCAACGCCCGATGTGGGGGCAGGGAGGGTGCCCCGCCTGCCTTGTCCTGTCCTCATTAGGGTATCTATATATAAATTAAGGTACTCTAGTCCTCACTGTACTGCCAACACTCCCCAAGGTCAAGGATGAGAGAGAGAGAGAGAGAGAGAGAGAGAGAGAGAGAGAGAGAGAGAGAGAGAGAGAGAGAGAGAGAGAGAGAGAGAGAGAGAGAGAGAGAGAGAGAGAGAGAGAGAGATCAACCTTGGAAACTCTAGAAAAGACGCACCACATTGTAAGCCAAGGCCACAGTTCTTGCCACACTTTTCTTCATCCAAACAGTAGACCTAGAGCGCGCGCGCACACAGTCACAAGCTACAAGCTCGCCTCGCATTTGGGTACTCCGTAGTGTAGGGGTAGCACGCTCGGTTCACAACCGAGAAGTTCCGGGTTCGATCCCCGGGCGGAGCGGAAACAGTTGGGCTGTTTCCTTAAAACCCGAGCCCCTGTCCACCCAGCAGTGAATGGGTACCGGGTGTTAGCCGGGGGTTTGTGACCCGCCTCCTGGGGTGCTGGCTTCGGCCAACACTATAAGCACTAGCAGACAGCTCTCTAGGGGTAGTCTGAGAGAGAGCTGTCTGGTTACAGTGGAGATCCATCTCAGCTGCGTCGATAACTGACGAAATTCTTAAAAAAAAATAAAAAAAAAAATAAAAAGTTGTGACGCAAACACAGCCAAACATTAATAAAGTCGCCATCACGGAGGCTTGCGTCACACTGCGCCACACGGCACGCAAGCAACCGCCTGCGTCACACGGCACCAAGACTGTGCCTCACACGCTCACGACGCACTCCAGGGTGAATACTGCGGGGCGGTCAAGTGTACGTGTGTCATCGCAACTCCGCGGTGGGTGGACATGGCCATCCCCACCCAACCCTGCCTTGCCCCTTGAGGAGCGGTTAGGTGCCTGCCTCACTGTTCCCTGCCTCTCCCTCTTCCTCCTCGCTGTTGTTTGGTATGAGGGACGGGACCGAGGAGGGAGCCAGATCCACATTCCCATTCAAGCCTCGTGTGTCAAAACTCGTCCAGGGATCTCAACATTCAGCCCATCACCGCCGCACCAGTGTTGCCGCGATGACCGCCGCGCAACACTCAGCCCACGTGTGCGCCAACAGGTGGCATGCACTTTCGCAGAGTGAAATACAGTACAGAAGAGTGAGAGGGTCTCGACCTCGCGGCGGAGTGACAGTTACCAACAAACGTTTGGCGTGCAGGTGAGCCAGGAGGGAGCAGGGCGCCCCCTGGCCCTGCCCTGGCCCTGGCAGGGGACCGGTGGTGAGTCACCGTAGGTTGCCAAAAGCCGCTCACTTGCTGTTGGCTGCGCTGGGGACATTTATAATTCTCCATCAGATTACTCTTGACTTTCTTGGTCTTTTATGGGATTGGCGACATTAACCCTGAGGCTTTCGACCCAATATCTTTGTCTGTCTCTCAGTGTGTGACTGTGTGTGTGTGTGTGTGTGTGTGTGTGTGTGTGTGTGTGTGTGTGTGTGTGTGTGTGTGTGTGTGTGTGTGTGTGTGTGTGTGTGTGTGTGTGTGTGTGTGTGTGTGTGTGTGTGTGTGTGTGTGTGTGTGTGTGTGTGTGTGTGTGTGTGTGTGTGCCCTCTCGACCCTTTATCGGGGTAGTGTGCCTCAGCAAGCAACACTTAATAACCTTCACGGGCTTTCACTAAGCCGTCCTTCTCCAATGATGGCGGTGAGGCAGATAACAGACTGGGGGGGGTCTGCACAAACACCCCCGCGACGCCCCCTCCTGACTGTAGCACCCCTAAGGACACCCCGCCCTGCACATGCCCCCCAGCACCCAGGGCCCGTGTGGCGCCCCTGCACACACACACACACACACCCCACCAGGGCAGGGGTGGGTGTGGGTGCAAGTGGTGGGTGGGTGGAGGGGACAGTTGGGTGAGGCCGCCGCGGTGACGGGACCCCCGCCGCCAGGCCAGTGACCCCGGGTTTGTGCGGGCACCCCCGCCCCCCCGCCCACACCTGGCCCCGTCACTCCATGACGTGCCCTTCCCTGGTGCCCTTCAGAGACCTGCCTGCGTCGTCCCCATGGCGGTATGGCACACAAGGCACACCATGAGGCACTGACTGCTGGACTGAGCAGGGGCAGGACTTGCCCTGACAGGTGGGCTTGGCAGTGACCCGCGGCCGCGCCCCGTGCACGGAACACCTTCCTGCCCTCGCCCCGCAGCTAGGAACACACAGATCAAGGTGTGGTCGGTAGCAACACTGAGGTAGTGTTCCAGTTACAAGGGCTGCCGTGTACTGAACGTGGCCAACACACGCAACACACTGTAAAACAGTGTTAACTGAACAGGCTGTGTGTGTGGCAACCGCTGCGGAACACAGGTGTCGGGGCACAGGTGCTGCACGCGGCACGAACACAGCCGCTACGCCACAGCAACAGGTGCGACCAGGTGCCATCAGCTGCCGCGTGATGTTATTGTACTCATCTCGTCAGCAGTACAAAAAACACAGTTCCACGCAGCCATCTTCACCAGGCTGACAATTATTACTGATGCGAATGCGAAAAAATATTAATCACATTCTAGAATTCACCAATGTCTCTATAACGTCATTCACGCCGCATTTAAGGCTTCATAATGTACTTTTTTTTTTACCGTGATTGGCATAAGTCACAGGAACTACCTCGTGTAGGCCTCCCGACCTCTTGTAGCTTCCTTATGTTCTTAAGTCCTTTCTTTACCCTAATGACAAGTGGAGGCTGAACACCAAGCACTTCCTTAACAAGACCAAGACAAGAGTTACCGCCGTGATTCATCCAGCTCGCCACAGCCACACCCACGGCACACCCACACCCATGGCACACCCACACCCACATCCACGGCACACCCGCACCCACACCTATGCCACACCCACACCCACTCCTCTAGTTACCCAACAACAAAACAAATATGTGATGTGCGCCTAGGAAAAAGACACATCAAAATGAGCCTTGGAGTGACCATTAATTATTAACAGCTGTCATGAAAACCTGTTACGTCCTCTCTCCCCCTCTCTCTCTTAGCATCACGGCCTCTTGTAGCTTCCTTATGTTCTTATGTGTTCTCTCTCTCTCTCTCTCTCTCTCTCTCTCTCTCTCTCTCTCTCTCTCTCTCTCTCTCTCTCTCTCTCAACACCTCCTGCCTACCTATGGGGGCACTGACGTCACCTGAATACCTGTGATGGGTGTGTATCGAGCACCTGTTGTCTGCCAGGTCGTGAGCATAGAGAGGAAGGAGAGTGAAGGGAAGGGAGTGAATATAATAGGGAATAGGGAGTAAAGGGAATGAATAGGAGAGGGAATAGGGAGTGGAGGAATAGGAGAGAGAGTGAATAGGGAGTAAAGTGAAGGGG
>JACEEZ010020100.1:661428-681428 GCA_016584305.1 Chionoecetes opilio
CCTTCTTCTGGGTAGATGTCATCTAGGTAGAAGTCTCTACTACTACCTCGATGACTTCACACGCAAAAATTACCCCGCAACTGATTCTAAACCTTTACTGCCTTAACGTATCTACCTCTTAAGCCAGCTGTGTCATTAATACCCGTTTAAATAAAAAATAAAAAATAATAATAATGAGAAAACAAAATAAAAAGTAGGCCAGTATAAAAAGATATCGGTATAAAACTAGTTAATATTTGTCTATGTATGAAGTAAGCCGAACTAAATTGGCCCACCTCCCTGTATATATTCCCTACTGTCTTCTTGATAGGGACTGGCAACTAAGAGAGGTTTTTGTGACTTCTTTTTTTTGGGGGCTTGGCCGGTCCATTGTGATGTAAATGTAAAATTAATAACACTTAGTTTTTTGTTCTATATATGAAGCAGCGCCGAGCAACAGCCGAAGCAGCCGAAGCACCAGCGGGGACGATCACACCTCGTCCGGCTTACGCAACCCCGGTGACGTCACGGTGCGTGCTTCCCCTTCCCGGCGGCGGCGTCCTGGGAATACCTAACCCCCCCCCCACCTACACCTACTTCCCGTCCCCCAACACCTGTCCCCCCCCCCCGCCACTATGCACCTGCCTGGCCACTCAGAAGCCACCTCAATTATTTTTCTTCATAAGAACGAGAGACACCTGGATTCATTTTCTAAGACTTGATGAGAAAATAATGAAGTTACAAGAGGCCGTCAGACCTACACGTGGTAGTTCCTGTTACTTAACACTACCTACATCCACCTTTGCTCCCCATCCATGAAATTGTCTAGCCTCCTTTTAAAGCTCCCTAATGACTCCGCACTAACTACCTGACGACGAGAAGGAAGACGTAGCTACCTGACTACTTCATAAGCAAAGAACAAGGAAGCAGTATTAACGAGAGGATACAACGAGAGACCTGGATTCTTTTTCTACAAGAATAGAACAAGAAAGAACATAAGAACAAGAACGCAGTAACATAAGTATAAGAACAAGAGAGCAGTAATCCCGAGAGCATAATTTCATAACGAGAGACTTTGATTATTTTTCTAAAAGACTCCATAAGAACAAGACAACAGTATTCCAGACAGGATATAACTAACGCCCTACGTAACTTACAACCCTATTCCCATTAACTTGGGTTCCTTCCATGTAGATAGATGAAAAATAGGTCAACCAGTGAGGTGAATTCAGAGTATTCGCATAATTTTCACCGTAAAATACGTGATAACCATTTAGGAGACTTGTGTGGATTAGATGTACGTTTTGAAGGGGTAAAAATATATGGATACACCACGTTCCATGGCGTTTTGATAGCCTATTGTAGTTTTCATTATAGCCATTTCATTTCATTATAATATAGCCTTCACTCCTATTATACCACTATACTACTATATACTACTATACTACTCCTATTATACCCATCAGAAAGGGTACCTGGAACTGTCGCCGATCGGAACTCTCGCCGCCGTCGTCGAGTGTTCCAATTCTTAATATTACAGGACCCAATATATACATTTAATCAAGTGTTACCCGTGTTTCTGCATTCAGGGATGAAATACTATCGTTAGCTTGATCAGTTAGGTTAGATTAGGTGCCATTGTCCAGGTTAGGTTAAAATTTCCACGTCGACGAGAGTTCTAGCTTGTTGTTTCGGCGAGAATTCCCATCGGCGACAGTTCCATAAACCTCAGAAAGCAATGGGAAGCTCCTGTACTACATTGATTTAACTTTCTTAATGATGCGGAAAACACCCTGCTATATAAACAACCCATGTGAATTATTTAGGAAAAAATTATGGTAGTTTTGAACTGTACTAGTCTTTTGCGTTTACATCGGAGCATATAACGCCCGAAGGCTATTTTTGTTTTAATATTTGCAATCTGATACTTAGCATGCACAGTATTTAATTGGCCCCATCTGACCTACCTAATCACTCTCCCATTAGTAACCAATCAACTAAATTCTCCTCCCATAGATATGCAATCATAGTCTCCTCCTCCCATAAAAAACTATTCACAAATGTCTCTCCCACATCAAAACCAATCACACATCACGTCTCCAATCCCTAATCACTTCTCCCATGTATAACCAATCCTAAACTGACAAGACTCTAATCCACTCACGTCATTAGTACTTACCTTAGTGATGGCAGCAATTCTATACTTAATTACTAAAACAAATCCATATTCCTCTCCTATCACTTCCTTCTATTTGAGGTAAAATTCTAGAGTCCTTAACCGCCCTTATTAGTGGGCTTTTTTCCTCCAGACCTTCACAGATCCCTTCAGATACCTCTAAAACGTAATTATAAAGTGAGGGAGAGATAAACAACAACAAAATACTAACCTAACCTCACTATAACCTAACCTTACCAATAACCTCCTCTCGAGACCTAAGGGCGAGAAAGATCTAAAATTTTATCAGATTAGGTTGTTATATTGAGATTAAGTTATTCAGTTTGTTCTTTATTTTTACCTCTCCCCCACTTTATAATTACGTTTTAGAGGTTTCTGAAGGGATCTGTGAAGGTCTGGAGGAAAAAAGCCCACTAATAAGGGCGGGAAAGGACTCTAGAAGTTTACTCTATTTGGATTAACTATTTAATATTTACTTAAGAGCTGCACATGACTCATAGATGTCGCTTGGTATCCTTGTAGAGGAGTGACATGACATCCTTGTTAGCACACTGCACGGCACACTATAAGCCTAACATATCACTGCACGGCCTAATAAATCACTGCACGGCACAGTACAAGCCTAACATATCACTGCACGGCCTAATAAATCACTGCACGGCACAGTACAAGCTAAATCACTGCACGGCTAAAACACTGCACGCACAGTACACTAATTCACTGCACGGCCTAATAAATCACTGCACGGCACAGTACAAGCCTAACATATCACTGCACGGCACACTACAAGGGAACCCCGACCCAAAACTGTATTATTTAGCGAGACACATTGATCATATCATTCCAAAACACATGGACATCAATCAAACAAATGGTTTTGTCCTCCTACAAAAATGCTGAGAACGGATATTTCCCCCTATTTCACCCTTATTGACACTACACACTTTTCATGACTGCGTTTCTAGGTACAGTACCCGGGGTGCAGTCAGTTCGTACACAAGTTGTTTCGTACACCAAAAAGTAGTTTCGTAGTCTATATGAAACCATAATTGTTTCGTACACTCAGCTCAGAGTTGAACTAGATTACTAGAGTTACGATTCGACACCAGGTATGTAAAAAAAAAATAAAATCAGTGTACGAAACAACTAACAAAACCTGGGTACGAAACAACTTGTGTACGAAACTCCCTGTAACCGTTTCTAGGTACAGGGTTCGATCCTCGGGCGGAGCGGAAAACAGTTGGACTGTTTCCTTAAAACCCGAGCCCCTGTCCACCCAGCAGTGAATGGGTACCGGGTGTTAGCCTGAGGTTTGTAACCCGCCTCCCGGGGTGCTGGCTTCGCCCAACACTATAAGCACTAGCAGACAGCTTTCTAGGGGTAGTCTGAGAGAGAGCTGTCTGGTTACAGTGGAGATCCATCTCAGCTGCGTCGATAACTGACGAAATTCTTCAAACATCAAACATCATCCAGTACACAACAGGCGTTTCCACGGACACAACAAACACGTCATTTTAGACGAGTTACTCCTCTTGGCATCAGAGAAAACGTTCCTAAATGGTAAACAAAAGCCAGCTGTTATTCTCAGCTGACAAAGAATGTTCTGGAAATATACACATAGACACACACTGACACCTTCACCTCGCCTCCACACGGTGTATTTATCCCCGCCGTGATGTAAATCAAGCTTGACAACACAGTAATGGTAAGCTTGGCGGCGACAGGTAGCAAAACACACGTCTGTCCCACGCCGGTCTAGCAACGCCTTCCTTACGTGCTAGTCATCACTTGTCACTGTTTTTCCATCACTTTTCAACACTTCACTTATTCACAATCACTGCAATATCACTAAATCATGTTCGTGTTTTGTAATTCACTGTAAAATAATCCAGAAACCACGAGGGGCTACACACGATGTCTTGCTGGGAAGGATACACGACAACGCACCGCTGAAGCGCTGATTGGCCCAAGGCGGTGACGTCATCCACCCCAAGCCCTGATTGGTGCACACGCTATTACGTCATTAAGTACACCATGCACCGCTTTCTGGAGTTTTAATTTCACGCTACCAATCCACCACCTGTCACTGCCTAATAAACACAGCAGATGTATGTAATAATGTAAGTAAAAGTGTATAATCTTACCCCTGGTGTCTTCTTTCTCTTCATGGTCTTGTTCTCCGAGGGCGGAATAGACGTCTCGCTCGGTGTAATTCTGACAGTCTGAGTGGGATTTTTTATTAGCGATTGGCTGAAGTCAATCTCTATGTGCTCTCCAAACACGGTGGACGGCGACATGCTCCTCATCATAGGCAGGGATTCCACTACGGGGCCTTCCATGGTGAATAAATCCTCCTGTAACAAATACGCAAACATTAATTACCACCAAATGACAAATAATGTGCGTGCTTCGTCATGCTTAACTATCAGAAACCTTGAATAACTTGCCACAGCCTAACAATAATAAAAACTTGTCACTAAACGTAATATTCACGCTTACTTATACCCGGGGTCGGCCAGGTGTGGTGGCGGGGACGTGAACTGTAACCTCCGTACAAAGTGTCGGGTCGCAACGCTTGCCACCACCTGATTTCAAGGACAAATAACACGAGAGGGAGACAGGAGAGACGTGCTCGCGGCTTGGCCACACCAAAACTACCCGCAACACTTGTAACGCGCTTCGTCAATACGCATGACGTGCAAGGCCGCGCTGCCCTTGTCCTTGCAGCCCCGTCAGCACCACTATAGCATGTAGGCCTCAAGACAGACCACACTAGGGAGGGGGGGTGGTGAGGGGAGACTGAGCTACCGTACCGCCTCTCCACGTGGGATCAATTGTCGCACAAAACATAAGTTCATGCAGGGGGTCGAGGCGGCAAGGGGCGGCGTGAGTCCTGGCACTGGCATTACACATGTGTATATGTATATATTAATATTATATTTTATTTGCTTTAGTACTTCAGTTAACTCCCTCATGTCTGTGTGTCATGGTTTTTTTCCTGTATGTCTCCGGGTGAAAATAAAAGTATTATTATTACTATTATTATTATTATTACAACAACGGTTCTTAACCTGAGGGGCGCGTCTCCCTAGGGGGGCGTGGGTCATTTATCAAGGGGTGCGTGAGCCCAGAGAGAAAAAGGTAAAACTCAAGTATTTCATTAAACATAACCTAACTGAATCTGTCGGGTATATGCGAGGTGTTTATAGATAATAATGTGCACAATAACAGTGCTGCTAACACTTTCTCCAGTTTTTCTTTTTAATTCATGATTCTTTTGAAATATCTTGGTTGAAGAAGTGACGCGAAGGGGGGGCATGGAGGCAAGGACCCACTACTGAAGGGGCGTGGTGGTGAAGGGGGGCATGGAGGCAAGGACCCACTACTGAAGGGGCGTGGTGGTGAAGGGGGGCATGGAGGCAAGGACCCACTACTGAAGGGGCGTGGTGGTGAAGGGGGGCATGGAGGCAAGGACCCACTACTGAAGGGGCGTGGTGGTGAAGGGGGCATGGAGGCAAGGACCCACTACTGAAGGGGCGTGGTGGTGAAGGGGGCATGGAGGCAAGGACCCACTACTGAAGGGGCGTGGTGGTGAAGGGGGGCATGGAGGCAAGGACCCACTACTGAAGGGGGCGTGGTGGTGAAGGGGGGCATGGAGGCAAGGACCCACTACTGCAGGGGCGTGGTGGTGAAGGGGGGGCATGGAGGCAAGGACCCACTACTGAAGGGGGCGTAGTGGTGAAGGGGGGGCATGGAGGCAAGGACCCACTACTGAAGGGGGCGTAGTGGTGAAAAGGTTAAGAAACACTGGATTACAAACACCGGCCCGTCACCACTCCTTGGCAGGCCCCATACCTGCCAGCCACGCCACGCACCCAGCAAGGATCAAGCATAAAACAAGAGTTCAGCCTGTGTGTGTGTGTGTGTTGTGTGTGTGTGTGGATATAAGCCCAGTAAGGAGAGGGAGTCAGTCATTAGCCACGTACTATAGGTAAAACAAGTATCGGTGCATAGGGGTCCGATGAATACTGTAAACATTCGGTCAAGTGCTGATGATATGGGAGGGTTGGTGTGCCATGAATTGGGTGATGATAGAATGGAATGATACATATTGAATTGGGTGTTCTGGAGTTCGAACCGGCCAACGCTTGTTTACCTCACAACGCTTGTTTCAGACTTTTCGGAGCGTGTCGTATTCTCAAGTAACGTTTCGAACAGATGGTCCGTCAGCAACACATTATGTTTGGCGAGTCAATAACACCAGGTTTTACTCTCTCTCTCTCTCTCTCTCTCTCTCTCTCTCTCTCTCTCTCTCTCTCTCTCTCTCTCTCTCTCTCTCTCTCTCTCTCTCTCTCTCTCTCTCTCTCTCTCTTCGAGTGTCCCTCAGTCAGGGACATGCTGCCTCAGGGACAGCCCTTACTCGCTGTGTGCGACTTTCTCCTGACGGACAGTAATTTGGATGTCGTATTAGTACGTCACCCACACTTTGGTGGGTGCTAATCCTTTCCTTGCCATACAACTGCGTGCCCTGCGAGACACAAATGCACTAATAATTTGATGTACAGCATCTCTGTATGTATGACGGTGTGCCCTGTGTGTCACGAATTAATCATACATGTCAGGCAATATTTCATGTACTCGGCCTGTCGCTCTTTGAGCGTAATAAATTGATAAAAACAAATCTCTCTCTCTCTCTCTCTCTCTCTCTCTCTCTCTCTCTCTCTCTCTCTCTCTCTGTTACCGTCACATATTTTTCTTTCCTGCCTATATCCACACCCGTAACATACGTTGCATAATGCGTTAGTAACGCACCCTAACCAACAGTAATGG
Source organism: Chionoecetes opilio (assembly GCA_016584305.1). NCBI lineage: Eukaryota > Metazoa > Arthropoda > Malacostraca > Decapoda > Majidae > Chionoecetes > Chionoecetes opilio. Next base: position 668,414 of record JACEEZ010020100.1, read on the forward strand.
CAATGTATTAATGAAGGGAAATATATTAATATATGCAATGATACGTGCTAGACTTTATTTGCAGTTTGTATAGGTTTGTGTAATCTCGCCCAAGTGTAGTGGGATATCACTGTTACACCTTTTGCGTAACAATCATAAACGTAATTTTTATGTCACGTGGACGTTGGTGGCATTCATGCCTTCACGGCTGCATGCGGTCCTGGCTGCAGGCGGGGGATATACAAAGTATTAATTGTTAATAAAATATGTGAAGCATGATATTATGTCTCTTTAGATTCCCTTTATGACACAAAATGTATTATTGACTTTATCCTTAGCAATGATGTGCTAGGATCAGGCACATTTTGCCCACGTTGCATTTCACAGGTGATGTGAATTTCTCTCTCTTATGTGGTGTTCTGTCAAATGATATGACAATCGTTAGTGTGTGGCAGCAATTAGAGAGAACTGAAACTCGAGAAATGCCAGTGGTCGCTGGCAGTTTTAACTCAAAGGTTGGTCTACTGTGTTTTGGCTCCGCGACTAATATTTTTCATAAATTAATTTCGCGATAAACATTGATGCACCGCATCTGAATACCAAAAAATATAGTTCTTCTGTTGTTCTACTAATTATATGGATGACATTCATTACGATGGAACGTTCTATAATAGCAATTTAATGCAAATTACTCGCCTCGAGTAGCAAAGCTTAATATATTTTTAACATGTATATTGTGGCATGTAAAATTTGGGTGATGTTCACACTGTTTTCTAAGACAGTACTGCTGCGTCTGGCAAACGCTTGTCAAAATACAATAAGCAATGCCTTGGAAAAACGAAGAATAAAGAATGCCGAAATCGGCTTGTTGCTGCGACAATGTAGGTTATAATTGTGGAGGCGACACGCCGCGGCGGGGAGTGGTGGGCGGGGAGATTGTGGCGGGGAGATTGAATCAAAACATTGCCACTTCACGCGTCGACTCATTGCACTTCCAGGCTTTCTATCTGATTGATACACAATAATAACAGGAAAATATGACTGCCTAGGTATAGATAACTTCTAAACCTACGTTATTGACTATATAATATCATAGAGTAACATTTACCTCGCCTCCTCAACTATAACCTACTTGGTTATTTGGTTAAATGCATGTTTTACAGACTCAGGCTTCTATACAATATACATATAGAAGAAAATCGTTCTTAAAATTATACTTTTGTGTTTTAAGTGCAGTGGAATAAGCCCATATTTTTCTTTCAAGTTGACCAACTTTTCACCAAATTGTGAGTTAAAACTGCCAGCGACCACTGGCATTTCGGAGTTGCAGTTCTCTCTAATTACCACGTAACGCGGCCATTATCATGCTGCATTAACTTCCCACGCAGGTAAGCAAATACAAGTACAGTATACATCGGAGCCACCACTGTCATTCGTTACCTGCTATATTATAGTCTCCCATGTGGAATTCACAACGTCATACTGTGTATCAATATATCAGTTTATATAAACAAAATATTACTCATTGTTGACACTGTATCACGCTATATGGTGATACATGGCATATTCCTGCCATCAGGACTACCGACCTATAGCGGGTAGCACACTATGTTTTCGTTTTCTTCGTTCCGTAGTGTCAGAATGTTTCACGCATATAGTGCACCGATACTTGTTTTACCCATAGTACATAGCTAAATAATGCCCACGCACTATATCACAGGTAAGCATCATTGCTCTCGCTCTCTCTCTCTCTTCCTATTTCCGTCCTTCCCTGTCCCCTCTCGTGTTATTTTCCCCGATTCCTTCCCCCTTTCCGTATCGGCTTGGCTTCCGCGTTCCCCTCCCCCTCTCCCCTCAGTCCCTCAGCCCTTCACAGCGAGCCTCGACACAGCCTTTGAATCTGGCCCCAGCAGTGCGGGTGTGGTGCATGCATGGTAGTGACATGACCATCGGAACCTTGCGTAGACAGGCAGACGGTGAGCTATCTATAAAAAAAAGTCAATAAAAAAGTAAATGAAAAAAATTATAGTTGGATCTTGTCAGCCCCGCCACGCACCCTTGCCACTTGAAGTCAACATGTCAGTACCTTTCTAAGATAATCTAACTCATAGGAAGTCAGTCCTGCAGTCCAAATAGTATGTAAATGTATGTGGTATTGAAAATTGTATATATTTTCTACTATATCAATACGTATACATTTACTCTTGATGATTTAGAGTTTCCATAACTGTGGCTACAATCCTTCCTCTGACCCCCCCCCCCCCCCCCGTGATTGAGAGCCCTGCTGTAGATGATGTGCAATGGAAGGTTGTGTAAACACTAAAAAGACAGAAATTAAGATCCCAAGCGAAATAGCCAAAGGAAGAGTTGAAGAGATTGTTAACTAAGGAGACGAAGTTGAAGAGGACCTATGAAGCGATACTTATAAAAGCGCCAATGGTCACAAGAAGAAGAAGTGTGATGAGGCACGCCATGTAAGGCCGTGCATGGGAGATATACTAACAGGGATGACGTCTTATCTGCCCCTATACTAATACTGCTGTCTCTGATAACGTCACACACTTCATCTTGATCTTGGGACTAGCGAATAAACTAATAATAATACTCATTTTATTTTCACCTGAAGGCCATACAGTAAAAAAAATAATAATAAATAAAAAAAATAAGAAAACAGTCCACACTTATAACTAAACAAACACTGTGGATGTACTTGACACACGTTAACACTCAATATAACCATAACGCAAACTCTCATATATATATAATTTACTATCACCACGACCTAGTCTTATTTAACCGGTTTCTGAATGATAGTTCTGCCCAGCTTGCATGGCGTGTGTGCATTCTGTGAACAATAGTCTTCAGTAATGTGGTTATCAGGGTAATACACATGACGTGCACCGTCCATCCTGTGTTGTCTGGCTCACCACTGCATTACTGGTCCATCATAACGGTTGACTTACCATCATTTTGTTTATTCACATCAAATGAAACATTATTTTTGTACTTCCTGTCAATGATCAAAAAAGAGAGAGAGAGAGAGAGAGAGAGAGAGAGAGAGAGAGAGAGAGAGAAGGAGAGAGAGAGAGAGAGAGAGAGGAGAGAGAGGAGAGAGAGAGAGAGAGAGAGAGAGAGAAGAGAGAGAGGAGAGAGGAGAGAGAGAGAGAGAGAGAGAGAGAGAGAGAGAAGAGAGAGAGAGAGAGAGAGAGAGAGAGAGAAGAGAGAGAGAGGAGAGAGAGAGAGAGAGAGGAGAGAGAGAGAGAGAGAGAAGAGAGAGAGAGAGAGAGAGAGAGAGAGAGAGAGAGAGAGAGAGAGAGAGAGAGAGAGAGAGAGAACGTTTTTCTTGACACACTTTTTTACATCACAGAGCACTGGACTGGAACAAAAAAAATCCCCAAAAGCCAGCTCATTGCTAGTCCCCGCAGAGCGAATTATGAAAGAGTTGCCAAGGCGGTTGCAGTCTAGTTCGGGAAGTGTCTGGATATTCCTCTCTTATAGGATATTAAGTCGTAGGAAGGTGGGTTAACAAAATAAGGAAGAGAGTGCCAGTTTATACCAACAAACAGCTGGCTGGGGCGAGAGAAGAGCGAGGAAGGAATGACAAACAGATCTTATGATACCTTTTCATACTATTAAAAGCATAACCTGTTAGATGCCAAAAGTTTGTATCCGATATGACTATGAATAAATCTAAAAATGCACTTTAATAAAATTTAATCATCATTACATGTTCCTAACAGCACGTATTTCTTGGCGTTTACAAAAATAAAATATGCTCATCCAAGTAAAAGTTTTCCATTGCATTTTATCTTATCTATAAACATGACTATGAGAAACTATGAGAAAGAGGCTATTGCAGTTAGTGTTATCGGGCAAATCAGCAGCCCCCCCAGGTAGCATCCTGTGTCAGCACGTGTGTCACTGTTACAAAAGAACATAAGAAAATAAGGAAGCTACAAGAGGACGCGAGACCTACATGTGGTAGTTCCTGTTACTTTTTGCTTTCAACAAGACGATTTTAAGTCACGTCATATGAAGAAACAGGAAAGTATTGTTGTTATTGTTGTAGATCACACGAAGAGAGTTAAGCCAGCGGTGGCTTCGATGTGTTGATGGGCGTGATGGGGCGTGGGAGGGCGGGCTGGCGTTGAGGGCGTGATGGGGCGTGGGAGGGCGGGCTGTGGTTGAGGGCGGGATGGGGCGTGGGAAGGCGGGCTGGGGTTGAGGGCGGGATGGGGCGTGGGAAGGCGGGCTGGGGTTGAGGGCGGGATGGGTCGTGGGAGGGCGGACTGGGGTTGAGGGCGGGATGGGGCGTGGGAAGGCGGGCTGTGGTTGAGGGCGGGATGGGGCGTGGGAGGGCGGACCTGGCTGGGGTTAGGGCGTGATGGGGCGTGGGAGGTGGGGCCTGGCTGGGGTTGAGGGCGTGATGGGGCGTGGGAGGGCGGCCTAGGGTTGACCACCACCACCACCACACGGACACGGACACGGCCGAGTCGGTAACCACCGCAAACCGCCCGAGCGGAAGATATAACTTTTTTCCTTCTTTTTTTTTCCTATTTGTGAAGGTGACTTTTCCTCGAATGCTTTTTGTTTCCCCGCAGACCCTCACGTGCCGCGCCCCCACAACACTCACCCAATCTCGCCACACGCGCACGCAACCCATGAACTTGATTTTCAATCGCATGTTAGGGAAGAAAAAAATTTGGAAACGACGGTCGAGAGACTGTGGCTTATGTCGCAGAACATGATTTATTGCATCAGTGATGATGGTGATGATGATGATGATGGAATACTGATAGGATATTAACGATGATGTTAATAGTAACAGTAATGATATTAATAATATCCATGATAACATTTTACCTATGGGTAGGTATGTGCGTGTATATATGTGTGTGTGTGTGTGTGTGTTTATATATATATAAAATGTATATATACGCAGTATATATATATATATATGTCTGTCTGTCTGTCTGTCTGTCTGTCTGTCTGTCTGTCTGTCTGTCTGTCTGTCTGTCTGTGTGTGTGTGTGTGTGTGTGTGTGTGTGTGTGTGTGTGTGTGTGTGTGTGTGTGTGTGTGAGAGAGAGAGAGAGAGAGAGAGAGAGAGAGAGAGAGAAGAGAGAGAGAGAGAGAGAGAGAGAGAGAGATAAACATGCTATTTGTTAGGACAGGTCACGTCTACAAGGCAGGCTTGGTGGAGGGGCGCGTCACACAATTAGTAAGGAGGCAGGCAGCCCCGCAGCACGCAGGCACCCAGCCCCTGCCTGACTGTGCTGCCTTGCTGGCCAAGACTTGGCGGGGAGGCGGGGGACCGAACGCCTGGAGATGATAGCTCGGGGTCCAGCGTTCGATTCCAGCTCGGAGCAAACTCTCTGCAGTCGTTGATTACTCAACGCTGCTCACCCTCGACGGCGAGTGCATCAGGGACAGCGGAGGAACTGAGCCTCTCATCCCCCCAGGCGTCACTATACAGATCCTGCCCGCGCCACCATCGCCACCGGTTAGGGTCACCCATCACAGCCTTCAGTCAGGAAGCCTACACACGCTAGGGGCTCATACTGATGAAATACAAAGAAGGGATGCCGCGACACGGACCACGAGGTTAGGTGGACCTCCCGTTGTGGCCTGACAGGCAGACACCAGAACACTTGATGTGCCTCTCTTTATCATGTTACTTTATACATTATTATCTTATGCAGGCCACGGAGCAAGGCATTGACCTGTCGTGACATCCCCTAACGATGCAGAGGTCAGCCGGGCAGCATGTTCCCGTTCTCTGGAATAGTGTGTGGTATGGGTAGCACAAGAAGTAACGGATGCAAGCTGGAAAAGCGTAATTAAAAAAACAAACAGGGAAAAACTGGTTCACAAATAGGGAAGTAAATGATTAGAATGGACTCAGTAGACAGGTAGTTAGTGCGGAGTCATTAGGGAGCTTTAAAAGGAGGCTGGATAAATTCATGGATGGGGATGAAAGGTGGATGTAGGTAGTGTTAAGTAACAGGAACTACCACGTGTAGGTCTCGCGGCCTCTTGAAGCTTCCTTATGTTCTTATGCTTTCTATGTTCTAAGAAGGGAAGCACTAGGGGGGAGTGAGGGGCGGGAGGCACCTGGAGGAGGAAGGGGGCGATCAAGGGATAACTATTCTCCCCCGTGGTGGAGGGAAAACAAAACTTTCCGTCTCTCCTGAATGATGATATGTGGTTTACCCTAACTAACTAAGCGGGTTTTTTATTACCTCTTTCTTTCTTTTTTTCCTTTGGCCAGTCCTTTGTGATGTAAAAAAACAAATAAAACTAAAGCATGGTGCATTACTTTGTAGTGAGATGCGCTATAAGGTATGTGGCTATATATGTGTATAAGCTATAAGGTACCCCATCACTACATCTATCACATCATTTTGAAGAACTGTATCTGCTATTACTTTTGTTTTGTAGATATTGTTTTCTATACAGCGCTACATGACCCTTGTGTTGCGGCGCCAGGCAGATCAACCCTTGTCTGACGGTGACCTCAGAATGCTGGGTCAAACGTAATATCCAATGTAGGTACTGTCATTAGTGTCATACCATGGTTACAATATACTTATTCTTCTCGGGACAAACACACACACTCTAGTATTAACGTTCTCACCACACACACACTGCAGTATTAACGTTCTCACCACACACACACTGCAGTATTAACGTTCTCACCACACACACACTGCAGTATTAACGTTCTCACCACACACACACTGCAGTATTAACGTTCTCACCACACACACACTGCAGTATTAACGTTCTCACCACACACACACTCTAGTATTAACGTTCTCACCACACACACACTCTAGTATTAACGTTCTCACCACACACCCCACTGCAGTATTAACGTTCTCACCACACCACACTGCAGTATTAACGTTCTCACCACACACACACGCGATTAACGTTCTCACCACACACACACTGCAGTATTAACGTTCTCACCACACACACACTGCAGTATTAACGTTCTCACCACACACACACTGCAGTATTAACGTTCACACCACACACACACAGCAGTATTAACGTTCTCACCACACACACACTGCAGTATTAACGTTCTCACCACACACACACACTGCAGTTATTAACGTTCTCACCACACACACACTGCAGTATTAACGTTCTCACCACACACACACTGCAGTATTAACGTTCTCACCACACACACACTCTATTATTAACGTTCTCACCACACACACACTGCAGTATTAACGTTCTCACCACACACACACTGCAGTATTAACGTTCTCACCACACACACACTCTAGTATTAACGTTCTCACCACACACACACTCTAGTATTAACGTTCTCACCACACACACACTCTAGTATTAACGTTCTCACCACACACACACTCTAGTATTAACGTTCTCACCACACACACACTGCAGTATTAACGTTCTCACCACACACACTGCAGTATTAACGTTCTCACCACACACACACTGCAGTATTAACGTTCTCACCACACACCACTGCAGTATTAACGTTCACACCACACACACACAGCAGTATTAACGTTCTCACCAACACACACACTGCAGTATTAACTTTCTCACCACACACACAACTGCAGTATTAACGTTCTCACCACACACACACATGCAGTATTAACGTTCTCACCAAACACACACACTGCAGTATTAACGTTCTCACCAAACACACTGCAGTATTAACGTTCTCACCACACAAAACACTGCAGTATTAACGTTCTCACCAAACACACTGCAGTATTAACGTTCTCACCACACACACACTGCAGTATTAACGTTCACACCACCACACACACTGCAGTATTAACGTTCTCACCACACACACTGCAGTATTAACGTTCTCACCACACACACACTGCAGTATTAACGTTCTCACCACACACACACACAGCAGTATTAACGTTCTCACCACACACACATTGCAGTAATAACGTTCTCACCACACACACACTGCAGTATTAACGTTCTCACCACACACACACTGCAGTATTAACGTTCTCACCACACACACACTGCAGTATTAACGTTCTCACCACCACACACTGCAGTATTAACGTTCTCACCACACACACACACTGCAGTATTAACGTTCTCACCACACACACACTGCAGTATTAACGTTCTCATCACACACACACTGCAGTATTAACGTTCTCATCACACACACACTGCAGTATTAACGTTCTCATCCACACACACACACTTGCCTGAACGTCTGCTGTCTTATATTTCCTGGCCGAGTTTCCACCAACAGATAATTATTAGGGTATGGACGAGAAATGAAATGCGCGTTTTCACTGAACCTTCACTGCGGTAACCACTCACACACTGACACACCGACGGACCAACTGTACAGGGGAGCGGGGAAATACGTAAGCGCTGTTCACACACACACACACACACAACACACACACACACAAATGGATACATTAGAGAGAAAAAAACTAGGTGAATACAGATACGAAGACAGAACCACACGAGTATACCTTAGATCTTATATACTGTACTAGGTAAATACTACTAAGTGAACACACACACACACACACACACACACACACACACACACACACACACACACACGTTGCACAGTTGGTTTTGGTATATGTAAGAGCGAGGACTTGCTGATAAGATTAGAGCCTCGGTGGGAGGAGAGAGATAACGCGGAGGACATCGCTCGCTTGAGGATAAGACTAAGATACCATCAACTATTACAAACAGAAATAAATCCCTCAGCTCCTCAACCTTAACAGATTCCACTTTCCACAGAATAAACCAAACCATCATTCCTCAAAATAAATAACCATCAAGTCAATGTGTTTTGTTGTTGCCCTTCGAATTATATTATATAGTCCCACGGATCGATTAGTGGTAGTGGTAGTTGTAGTCAGCATACTTCATATCTTATCATTCTTCACTACGAAACTTCCATGTTCCTATCTTCTTTAGGGACATGGTATCCTTTTCCAACTGTCCTCTTACATGTAGTTTGATAGTTAGTAGTATGTAGTTCAGCAGATACCCTCGTTATGGACCAATAGGTTTCCTGGTGTCTGTTATTCCTATGTATTTCCTATGTATTTCCTATGTATTTCCTATGTATCAATAAAACAATACCCCAACAAAATCACCATAACATACCATCAACCCTTTATACTAACAGAAATATAGCCATAAGTTTCTCAACCTTACCAAATTTCACAGTAGGAAGAAGAGGAAGAGGAAGAAAATAAATCAATATAAAATAAAGCGAACTCGTACAGAACAAATAAAACCAAGGCCTAATTCTGGACAGTCAGCATCTCACACTGGTATTTAGAAATTCATGCGATTTTAAGGCGAATTTGTTTTGGAGGTTTTAAAAATGTATGTCTCGTTCTGTTTGGTATTTGATATTCAGTGATATTACTTATTAACAGATTTTTGATAACTTTTAAGGTCGGCAATTTTTTTAAGTCCATGTGTTTGATGGACCATAAACGTTTGTGTAAAATAATTCTAATGGTGATATTCTTTATGCCCTGCTATGCTCATATATGTACTAAATTTGTGGTCAATACATATCTATAACTCGCCGCACGTTCAAGTTGGCGAAAATGGGGCCCCTTCACTCCCCCCTTCCGAACGCACGGGATTGGCTGAGGTGTTGGGTGTTGGGTGAGAATGCCTTACTCCAAGTTCCGCCCTAAAGCCCCAACACCTAACACCTCAGCCAATCCCGTGCGTTCATTTTCGCCAACTTAACGTGCAGCGAGTATATCTATCTATCTCTATCTATCTATCTATGTATAAGGCAAGTTTAGAGAAAGCACTTTGAGACTACCTCCAAGATTACCATGGAAAACACGAGTATAAAACCGGCAGAAGTAACTGTAACATGAGAGGCTGTGACGGTCGCCGTGACACAGCACATGCATTATTATTGGTTACAAACATCAGTATGATGTCATCAGTAAGAATGTCTAAGTTATGTACCTTCCTACCTTCCTGGCCTTACCTTACCTGTACCCTACCTTATCTGAACTTTAATCTGACCTTTTATCTGACCTTTTATCTGCAACCTCTAGCCAGAAATAAAGAGAGGAAGACAAGTAAGAAATATCTAGGAGGTCAACGCATGGAGGAAACAGTAATGCAAAGCCAAATATGGATACATGCATGGAGATGATATAACAGTTTAGTTTACGTAAGGCAATGCAATGAGGGAAGAAGAGGAGGAGGAGGAGGAGGAGGAGGGCTGTCAAGGTTATCGTTATCACCTTCATCTGATATTGGATTCAAGACACACACACACACGCACACACACACACAAAAACACACACACACACGCACACACACGCACACACACACACACACACACGCACAAGTGGGCCAAGCGACACATGCCCCAAATATTAATCTTGCATGAAAATAAATATTATTCATAACAATCTCGAAAAACAAATAAATACAGGAAAAAAATTAATGTGTAAAGCGAATAACAATAATTAAGATTATATAATAAAAAAAAAATTAAAAAAATAATGGAACCAGTAATTCAGCTGGATGTGTACAGCATTATAAGCTTGTACAAAATAAAACTCGTTATTCATCCGGTTCTACCTTTGACGGGATGTTTTCGGTCTGTCTGTTTGTCTGTCTGTCTGTCTGTCTGTCTGTCTGTCTGTCTGTCTGTCTGTCTGTCTGTTCTGTCTGTTTGTCTGTCTGTCTGTCTGTCTGTCTGTCTGTCTGTCTGTTTGCCTGTCTGTCTGTCTGTCTGTCTGTCTGTCTGTCTGTCTGTCTGTCTGTCTGTCTGTCTGTCTGTCTGTCTGTCTGTCTGTCAGTTCGCCTGTCTGTCTGTCTGTTACATAAGAACATAAGAACCGGGAGACCTACACGTGGTAGTTCCTGTTCGCCTGTCTGTCTATCTGTCTGTCGTCTGTCTGTCTGTCTGTCATTTCGCCTGCCTGTCTGTCTGTTACATAAAAACATAAGAACCGGGAGACCTACACGTGGCATTTTCTGTTCACCTGTCTGTCTGTCTGTCTGTTCGCCTGTCAGTCTGTATGTATGTTCGCCTGTCTGTATGTATGTATGTATGTCTGTCTGTTCGCCTGCCTGTCTGTCTGTCTGTTCGCCTGTCAGTCTGTTCGCCTGTCTGTCTGTCTGTCTGTCTGTCTGTCTGTTCGCCTGTCTGTCTGTCTGTCTGTTCGCCTGTCTGTCTGTCTGTCTGTCTGTCTGTCTGTCTATTCGCCTGCCTGTCTGTCTGTCTGTTCGCCTGCCTGCCTGCCTGTCTGTCTGTCTGTGTGTCTGTCTGTTCGCCTCCCTGTCTGTCTGTCTGTTCGCCTGTCCGTCTACTATGTATGTCTGTCCGTCTGTCTGTTCCTATGTCTGTCTGTCTGTTTGCCTGTCTGTATGTCTGCCTGTTTTCCTATCTGTCTGTCTGCTCGCCTGTCTGCTCTCTCTCTCTCTCTCTCTCTCTCTCTCTCTCTCTCTCTCTCTCTCTCTCTCTCTCTCTCTCTCTCTCTCCTCTCTCTCTCTCTCTCTCTCTCTCTCTATCCGTGTCCTCGGTTTCCTGTAAGACTTCCTCTCCATTGAAAAAAAAAAAAAAATGCATCTCCTATACAAACATTTCTTGTATTGTTTATTTTCATTTCACTGAAGAGTTTTGTCTGAAAAAGTATTTGGTTTGATTTCATCTCATGTATTCTTAAGCTTGAGATCTGACAAAATAGAGAAGTCGTCAAGTAATGCTATATACCCTGATGTTTATAGTCAACTCTTCACTACATAATTACGTACACGGTCCACCACCACCACTTTGGGAGATGATATGAGAGACAGAAAGGCAAGAATGGAAACTGAAAACTGAACGAGGAAAGATGGCAGAAAAGGATAGAGGTGCAAAAGGATAGAGGAGGAAAGGGAAGAGAGTTTAGGAAAAGGGCATGGAAGACGGAAGGACAGCGCGAGTACAGAAGAGAGAAAGGGGAGGTTGAACAAAGGATATTGAATAAACATAGATAAAGAGAGAGAGAGCGAATTAGAGAAAAGGAAGAGAGAGAAAGAGAGAGAGAGAGAGAGAGAGAGAGAGAGAGAGAGAGAGAGAGAGAGAGAGAGAGAGAGAGAGAGAGAGAGAGAGAGAGAGAGAGAGAGAGAGAGGGGGGGTAAGAAAGAGGAAAGAGGGAGGTGGAAGGAAGGGAAAGAGAGCAGGAGGGTAGGCCTTAAATAATAATAATGATTTTATTATCGCCTGGAGGCATACAGATATAAAAAGCAACAACAAGACAAAGAGTAAGCTTAAGTACTAGAGCTATTAGGTACTAAATGCTACCTCACAAGGGTCACAGCTAATGACTCCTATCAGTGGGTAGTTGTTATATTTCGCTTGACCTCGAATATAGGGGCTTGAGGTGGCAAGAAAATTCCCACAGGCGGCTGTACATACCGCCACACAGCCACAGTTCGTACCTTATAAGTTACTTCCTTATAGTTACAGTTATACACACAGTTATATTTATAGTTATAGTAATAGTTATACAGTTCCTTCCTTAGTAAACCATGGCTCACTCACCACACAGGTAGAGTCGCCTTCCTCCCAACACGACCCCGAGGGAACACAACACAAACACTTCGTCCTTGGGTACAAATGAGGCAGATAAATTCATGACCAACACTCTCCTCTCGTTACTCCCTCTCACAACACCTAAGTCTTCATTCACAACTCTATACTTGCTGATATAACAGATGCATTTATCGTAAGCATAGTAATGGGCTATCGTAGTGGTGTTGGTGGTGTTGAATAGGGAGTTAGCTATGATTGCAGTGGTGGTGGTGGTGGTGGTGGGGATAGTGGTGATGATAGTGGTGGTGGTGGTGGTAGTGGTGTCGATGGGGGTGGTAGGGATAGTAGTGGTGGTGGGGGTGGTGGTGATGGTGGTGGTGGCGGTAGTGGTAGTAGTAGTGGTGGTGGTGGTGGTGGTGGTGATGGTGGTGGGGATAGTAGTGGTTGTGGTGGTGGTGGTGAGGAGA
>JACEEZ010020100.1:686428-733928 GCA_016584305.1 Chionoecetes opilio
ATATGCACTATCTTCCATTGTTTTCCTATATTGCCACTGCTGTAAGGAATAACAGACACATGTTAGCGTGTTAAAATGTTAACAATACAGTCACTTATACAATCACAATATACAGTAATAGCCCCTCATTGAAATATACAGGATATTATTTTTTTAATCGAGATGTACACTCCTTGCCACTATCACTTTTTTGTATTCATGTTATACGTGTGTGTGTGTGTGTGTGTGTGTGTGTGTGTGTGTGTGTGTGTGTGTGTGTGTGTGTGTGTGTGTGTGTGTTCGCTCCACCATCACACAACTCACCATTTCTCTCTGTATCCTCACACTGCACACTTCCCTAACACGTGGTTGGGGTTACACACTACACTGTCTGAGGGCGGAAGAGCTGTCCACACGTTCTCGCCTCACTATACCAAGATACTGAGGGAGTGAGTCGGGCCTGCTGCTGCCCTGCCTGGGAGGGGGGGGGGGGGGCGTCTTGGTGAAGGGGGAGGGTGTGAAGGGGGGTGGGAGGGGCGTCTCTCTGGTGAAGGGGGGAAGGTGTCTCTGGTGAAGGAGGAGGGGTGAAGGGGGGTGTTGTACGGCTGCCTCCCTGCCTCCATCCTTCCCTCCTCTCCTTGCCAGCCTTGAAACCTCGCTCTCTACACCTTCATTGGTCTCAACATGTATGTTTGTTTGTGTGTATGTATGTATGTGTGTGTGTATGTGTGTGTGTGTGTGTGTGTGTGTGTGTTGTGTGTGTGTGTGTGTGTGTGTGTGTGGTGTGTGGTGTGTGTGTGTGTGTGTGTGTGTGTGTGTGTGTGTGTGTGTGTGTGTGTGTGTGTGTGTGTGTGTGTGTTGTGTGGTGTGTGTGTGTGTGTGTGTGTGTGTGTGTGTGTGTGTGTGTGTGTGGTGTGTGTGTGTGTGTGTGTGTGTGTGTGTGTGTGTGTGTGTGTGTGTGCTTCCTTCTCCTCTATCATAGTTTTCCTCATTCTACTGCCTCATTTATTTTCTTCCTGGTCTTTTTCCTCCTCCTCCTCCTCCTCTTCCTCCTCCTCCTCCTCCTCCTCCTCCTCCTCCTCCTCTTCCTCCTCTTCTCCCGCTCCTCCTCCCCCTCCTCCTCCTCCTCCCCTCTCCTCCTCCTCCCCCTCCTCCCCTTCCTCTGCACTATAGTATTATTCCCTGATCTTTGAAATGCAATCACTTCGCTATGCAATCACAGTTATGCAAACCTGCACAACTACCAAATTGATAAGAAAAAATAATAAGCTATGCAACTGCAGTGCTATTTACTAATATAGACATGATCATAATACTGCATTGTATATAATATATCGTATTGTTTTGATTCACTATTACTAATAAGACACCAGCCCTGTACACTCATTACCAGCGTTAGTTACCGAATTAATACAGAGTTTATTACCGAAGTTAGCAACACACGCACCCCAGCGTATCTACATGAGTCTGTGCTGCAACATTTTCTGTGCGTTGGGAGAGAAAACTTTTGTTTGTGGACCACGATAACTAAATGTCTTGTATTGCTTCACTGGCTCAGTATTTCTATGCATTGAAGAAACGCAAGAAAATAATACAGGTATTGCAGGGTATCTTAATGATGCAACACATTATCAAGGCCAACATGCCTGCAATCCAAGACGAGGGAGCGGGTGGTCGCTGTCCTGGTATCCTGCATCGCCTTGATGCGGTGTCTGATGGACGGTCCTGTAACGTACAGGACTGCCGCTCTCGTGCACAGCAACGGGAAAGTGTTCAGTGCATAGTTATGTTCAAAGAAAACTGCTGCGATACAACCCACCATTTAGGCAGACATAAACCCGAGGCGCGGCAGCCACGCCCTACACTGGTGACCTGCAGCAGGGCACCTCATGATGACCCCAGAACACCTGCCCACTCTAGAGATCAGCGGTTCTTAACCTGGAGGGCGTGCGTAATTACCTAGGGGGGCGTGAGCCAAGAGAAAAAAAGGAAGACATGTCAAGTATTTAACTTGAAGCTCGGCCTTCATTTTAACAAGAAGCTCGTTCGCGAGGATGAGCGAAGAAAATCGCTCCAGAGAAGGTAGTGGTTGGGAAACTCTGCGGTGACGCTTTGCCACATTTCACTAACTCTGTAGACTCTTATGCAATGGTATTTTATTTGTTATTATTATTACTATTATTATTGACTAGCCGCAAAGCCGCCCTCCGGGCGGACTTTTTGGCTAGCTCCTGCGGAGGGCTATTGGTGGGCCTTCCCCCACCAAACACAGACTCTCCAGATAGCCCCTTCTAACTTTCCTGAAATCATGGATGTAGAAATGTATGTATTAACGCCTTACCCATCACCCCCCACCCATTCACTCACCCATTACCCATCACCACACACCCATTCACTCACCCATTACCCATCACCCCCCACCTATTCCCTCACCCATCACCCATCACCCCCCCACCCATTCACTCACCCATTACCCATCACCCCACCTATTCACTCACCCATTACCCATCACCCTACATCAAGGTTTCCTCAATTCTCGCAACCCACATTTTTTTTCACAATTCTTGCTAATAGGCTGCTAAAAAAAAGAAGAAGAAAAAAAGTGATCGGATCATCTCATAAGTGGGCTTGTAATGTGCCCCTGGTCGAGCTGGTTCCAAAACTGTATCATATGATGGGATTGTGCCACGGGGGGCGGCACCTATCGCGGACATACACACAGACACACTTTCGCTTATATTATTATTGATATTCTTATCAGTATTATTACAACGCATAGCTTCCCTTAAACGTGATATAGCTAAATCTGCTGGGTAGATGCAAGGTGTTGATGAATAATTATGTGCACAAAAAAAAAGTGTTAGAAACACGCATTTTTTTCAGTTTTTCTTTCTAATTCAGGATTTTTTTTAAATATCTTGTTTGAAGAAGTGAAGGGGGGGCATGGAGGCAAGGACCCACTACTGAAGGGGCGTGGTGGTGAAAAGGTTAAGAAACACTGCTATGACAAGACAGTAACCTTGAACCCCTAATCCTATGCCTCTCCCCAGTAAGGCAGCGGGAGGGATTGGAAGCAACGGGTGGTGATGAAGGCGGCGGTGAGGGACAGAGGGACAGAGGCAGTAGTGAGGCTGAAATGACAAACCATCAGCCTTAAGTTAGGGCAGTAAACTGTGGGGAAGATATTGCCGTGGACTTTGAAGAATTTGCAGCCTTTGAAAATGCTCAGTTGTCAAATTGAGAGCTAGGTTTTTGGTTGCTCACAAATAATTGAAGCCAGCTAATAAGGTCGATTTAACATGTATTTCAACGGCAATCATCAGCGAGTTTTGTATTTTGCGGTACTAGTTCGCTGCCAGAAGGGAGTGGCTTTGGTCCACATGCTAGTCCTGTCTCCGGTGTGGACCAGGGCGGCGCCACATGAGTTATGTTGGTCCACATGCCGCCTGTCCCTGCCTGTGTGGAGCAGGGCGGCGCCACATGAGTTATGTTGGTCCACATGCCGCCTGTCCCTGCCTGTGTGGAGCAAGGCGGCGCCACATGAGTTATGTTGGTCCACATGCCGCCTGTCCCTGCCTGTGTGGAGCAAGGCGGCGCCACATGAGTTATGTTGGTCCACATGCCGCCTGTCCCTGTCTGTGTGGAGCAAGGCGGCGCCACATGAGTTATGTTGGTCCACATGCCGCCTGTCCCTGCCTGTGTGGAGCAAGGCGGCGCCACATGAGTTATGTTGGTCCACATGCCGCCTGTCCCTGCCTGTGTGGAGCAAGGCGGCGCTACATGAGTTATGTTGGTCCACATGCCGCCTGTCCCTGTCTGTGTGGAGCAAGGCGGCGCCACATGAGTTATGTTGGTCCACATGCCGCCTGTCCCTGTCTGTGTGGAGCAAGGCGGCGCCACATGAGTTATGTTGGTCCACATGCCGCCTGTTCCTGTCTGTGTGGAGCAAGGCGGCGCACATGAGTTATGTTGGTCCACATGCCGCCTGTCCCTGTCTGTGTGGAGCAAGGCGGCGCACATGAGTTATGTTGGTCCACATGCCGCCTGTTCCTGTCTGTGTGGAGGATATGGTCTGTGACAATGACGCTCTGGAGACTCCTATGTCACTAACCCCTAAGAGTGTTCCAAAGAGCAGCCCACAGAGTATAATTATGATGGTTATAACTATATATTTTCTTATCTCTATGAGGCCCCACGATGGGTGCGTCGCCATGTCCTGACAGATGGCCATGACACACACACACACACACACACACACACACACACACACACACACACACACACACCACACACACACACACACACACATGCAGAGCCGGGAGTGCTACGACGTATTACTCTAATAGCTACTAAAACATGTCAATACAAATATCGAATGAGTCCCTGATTACAGGTGTCCACACAATGCTCAATGTACACGCCATTGGCCAACATTACAGTACAAAGTAGACTGAACAAATCATCATCAGTACCAAAACAAAAGTGACCTTGGCGACCAGCAGCGGGACGTCCTGGTAGTACGCCATGACCTTGGTCGAAAGCACATGGGGCCATTGGAAGGTTGATCATTCGGAGGTCCCAATGCTTCCTCTTCCTAACTCACACCCAAAAGTCTTTCGAATTCATGAACTGGTGGGTTTATGAGAAAGATAATCCTGCAAAACACGCATCATGGAGATGTCTGCGCGGATGCATAGTCAGCCGCGGCACAGACCACCATGCGACTCTTTACAATAATTGAACCATGCACATTTCGCAAATTAATGGAAGAGCCTTCTTGGTTGCTGCGAGGCGGCACGCCTTGGGCGCAGCACGCCGCGCCTTGTGTAATTTTGATTGTTTTGTTTCTACGATTGGATGACAATCAGACAGATGACAGTTCTGTTTATTCTTGACATGTTTAAAGCCGTGATGGTGGTGGACATCAATAAGTCACATATCACTGCAGGGTGATCTTTGCAGTATTCATTTGAGACTCAGCAGTGACGTCGATGCTGTTCTCGTTTTCTTGTGTTGTGTGTATTCAATTGTCCGACTTGATCCCAACGCCAACACTTATTTTGGTCTCCAGCACCAAGAAGGAAGCGCGCGTGAAGGTGAAACACTGACACAAATGCCTTTTTCTAAACAAATCCCCCCCCGCCCCCCCCATGCATCCTCCCCCCCCCCCTCCCACGCACACAGCCCACTTTCTGCGGATGAGCGCCTCCGCAGCGCCGCTCTGCGGGGGGCTAAGATGACACAGCGGCAAAGCAGGTCAGGGCTGCAAGCAGGGAGGGTGGGCGGCAGGCTGCGGGTTGGCACATCTCTCAAAGGGGTCGAACCTTCCACACTGACCCATATTTTAGGCAAGTGGTCAGGGTCACCAGGTCACTGCGTACTATGCTACAGGCCTGAGCCTACAAACCACGTGGTTTTGTGGATACCGGCACCCTGGCCGTCCTGGGTCCTGCTGGCCTGGCTTGAGGGTTGAACACTGAACACAGGCACCCCCTCCACCTTCGAGGACCGAGGCGCCGGAGCTCCGCAGGCAATACAATGTTCATCCACTTTAACAAAAAGTTTGGATAAAACAATAGTTCCCTGCCACGGCAGGTCTTGGTCGGTCCTCAGCGTTAGGCCACACACAAGCTGGACGGCCTCTCCTTCTTGAAGGAATGACTGGATGAGCTGCATTCCTATGGGAGAGACTTTGCTAACATGATGGTTAATACCAATAGCGCGAGGCAACCAAACCAACAATTAGCAACACACTTACGTCTCTCAACACTTGAACATAAAACACAGGGATAAAATAATCTTCGAGTCATTAGGTCACTTCCCCTAAACCTCTGAGAAGGAAAAGAATCCGAAATCACCTGTGGGCCGCCTCTATGGTTGCATGGCCCACGTCATCCATCCGTGGATGGCACTCAATAATAAGAAGAAGGCAAAGAAGCTGCAGACCCTGACAGAGCCTGGAGCAGCAGGAAGCCGCGTGGGTTCTGACCTAGGCTACAAGACGGACCTGTGCGCTGGAGAGTCCGCCTGCAGGCAGGGAGGGAAAGGAGGGGAGGATGTTGCGTCACCGCGCGAGGGCTGGCGTGCCACACCTGCTCGTAATATTTGTAAACAAAAGGTGGGGGCGGATGGGGGTCGCCTCTCACCTTCACCCAGACCCGCATCTCGCCCTTGAGCTTTCACTTAATTGTCACTGTTTGTGGAAAAGTGACATTTGTGATAACCTCTTTGTTTGATGAGTTTTATGTGCGTTTCCTTGTCATATCTTTAACTGTTAATGATAAAAGTATGACTGTCAAAACAACTGCCCTAGAGAGAAAGCGAGAGAGAGGGGAGGGACACATACATACACACACACACACACACACACTCACACTCACACACACACACACACACACACACACACACACACACACACACAATACAAATAATGATGCAACAAAATACTTTATAAATATTCAGTTTCAGCTCACAGTTCATCCTCAAACCGGATTAAACCTCAAACTCTGGATTATGAAACAATTCCACAGTAGCGAGAGGAACCCAGCACGTACGCCAAACCTTTTCATAATACACACCGGTTCCCATAGTGCCTGGTATTGAGCACGCCCTCTCGCCGCTAATAAGTAGGTTGAAAGTGAAACAAAACCTTGAGCGGCCCAGATCAAGCGGCGGGAGTGGCGACACCCACCCCGCCACCACCACCACCATGCTGAATCACTGATACGCGCCGACACCCCGCTCGGCCAATAATACATAGGAAGTGAAAACCAGAATTTGTGGGTTATATCACGAAGGATGAGCTATATAGTGCCCCTATACCTCGTTACTTATACGTAAAAGTGAAGTAAGAAATCTACCTCTGATAATGGTTTTCATGTGTGTTTATTCTTCTTCTACTTCTTCTTCCTTTATCTTCTTGTCTTTTCTCATTTTGTGCACAACGGGTCATGGCTGTGGAGTCCCGGCTCGGCGCATCGTCACCTGGCTGGTCACAACTTGGAGGTTCAGAGAAGCAAGGAAGCTGCCGCTGCTTCAGACAATTCTTTAAGTTGAGGCTGTCACAACATTTTCACTTTATATGATGATGGTATACATAGTTTACCGCGAAGAACAAGCAACGCCCTACCAGGCTATGGCACCACACAATCCGTACCCTGTGACAGGCGTGCTAATACACTCCTTAATGGCTGAATGAATAAATAGATCAAAAATGAATAACATGCTATGTATACCACTTTTCATAGACAGGTTAATAACAGCCCATGATAACAAGGCCATTAGCTGTAGGTGACACCAGATCATCCACACACTGGTGACTCGTGTTCAAGTACGGCTTTATATCAAACAATGAATGGTTGATACACTAATACAGTAAATAATCTGTGTCATTTGCATAACACTTATCATTCAAGCAGGAGTGCAGGACATTACCAGTAGCTTATTCATCAATGATATCGTGAATAATGGTTCAGATTTAGTACTCCGAGTAATCATGCATATGTTGTCGACCATCAAGAAACAGTCAGCCAGTCAGGTGTTGGTTGGCTGATGTTTGTTATTGGACACTTTAGTTTAGATCAGGGGTTCCCAACCTGGGGTAAATTAACCCGGGAGGGGTAATTTGGTCTTTTCTGTGGGGTAATGGGGAGACAGGCCGACCAAGAATAAAAAGCTAGTGCAAATAGTTATTTCATTGATCTTCAAAGTGATTCAGTTTTGAAGACAGAATGGGGAGAAACCACAACTAGCAAATTCTGGATTGCTCAGTTTGAAGTGTATCCAATTCTTTCAAAAAGAGCATTGAGTATGATAGTAGCACCATAGTATCACCTACATACCGGTGTGAGTCAGGCTTTTATAACCTAGTTTCCATTAAGACTAAGAGCAGAAATTGTCTTGATGTCACGCATGAAATGCGTTGTGCTTTATCAATTACCTCATCAAGAATTGATTTGTTGGTAACCAGAAACATTGTCAGCTGTCCCACGGAGCAGTGACAGGGGCCAAATAGTACTATACAACATTTAAGATTTGTTTAAACTAATACATTATGTTTTTGCCACATAACTATTTTCTTTTCATAAAAAGAATGGATGCTACATGTTGCTGTATTATTCAATTATGTTTAACCTGTCCTATGCTAATTCAGAGATCAGTGTTTGAGGTCATGTTAATTCTTATCAATATTGATAAGCAAAATTAATTACTCCCTGTAATAACTCTCCTTGTTTTCACTAAACTTGAATTAAGGCTTAATTCAAACTAAAATATAAATATCAAAATGTTAAGACGACTAAAATGCAATTCTGCTTCTGAGGGGAGGTGTGGAACACGGGGTAATGGGTAAATAATGGTTGGGAAGCCCTGGTTTAGATGGTCCTGAAGTACTCAACAGTATAAAGATTAAGTCGTGAGTCTCGTGAGGGTAATTAGGAGTGACACAGCCGTCCCTGCGCGATGCCTCCTTCACCAAGGAGCCGACTCTTACACCATGGCAACACTTCCGAGGTGGAGGGCCAGCCCAGTGGTCTGCTTCTCATTGCATCCATCTCTCTAATTACTGATGTTAATTATCATTAGCTATATGCGTGCACACTTGTCATAATATAATTCATAAAATGAATTAACAAAGGCCCTGGGGGTTTTTTTTGGGTTTTTTTTGTGGGTGGTTAGTGCACGTGTATACTGGTGACCGAAGTGATATAAACATTGCTTTCGCCTCTCGTTAAGTTTATTTCACGGCTTTTGGTTTATTATTTCTTTTTCACATAAACCCGAGGAAAACACAAATGTTTATATTTTCCTTGACTAGGGTGGAGCTATGCACCAAAGGGCGGCTGGCCGACAAGGGTCGGCCAGTGCACTTCCTTCCCCGCCTGGCCTGTGGGAAGGAGATGGTCTCAGCAACAACCAACCTTCATGTCAATCACATCATAACAAAAGTTTGGACATATAGGACTAGTATACGTATAGTAGTTATCCTTCACCAAGCATGCACGCCACTGTTAGCAGTACATCGTGCAAGCCTAAGACAGTGCACAATGTTGCATGGGGTCATGTTGTACGGCAATGTTATGGAAATCACGCAGGCAACTCTTGGCTTCGGTTATTATAAATGTTCATGTATATCATCGTCCTGTCTATCATGAACGGGCTCAGGTACGTTGAAATAGGCCTACAGGGAAAGGACAGACCAGTGTTCTCTCCTCCCTACGTTTCAAACCAGGAAATAAAAAGAAGGAAGAACCAAAAATAATGGGTCAAAAGTACACCCTCCTTACACCTTGACCCAGAGACCTTGAATCCTTGGTCACGGTCACGCCCTTGGTCACGCCGGTACTGTGGCCTCACCACCTGACACATTCCTCTCCCTGGAACCCTTTCCGGCAGTGACCAGCCAAGCATTCCTCGCACGATACCAGGAAGCCAGGTGAGCTAAGCCCCATTTTGGGCGGAAGGGAAATGAGGTCAGTCAACGCCATGGCACAGCAGTGTGTCATGGTAATGCGATAAGAGATTACCTTAGTATACTGTGCCTCTTGGCTAATCCTTCACGGTATCATTCCGCGCCCCAAGGGACAGGAACACTCACGCTGCACGTAGAGTGTCGTTGTTCACCTTCTATTGACTAAGACGATGAAAATATGATACTTTCCCCTGATTAAAATAATCAAACCCACTATATATAGATTATAGGAGTCAAACATCATTTAAACATTATTTCACTATAGTGCCATTAATAAAGTATATAACATATCAGTAATGTAGATTACATATCACCCGCAGGCGCAACGCGGAGGCGCAAATCGGCAGTGACCTAAATAAGCCCATGCCTTATGTCAATGTCACCATATGTATGATATTTCTATGCCTTTATCATGATTATACCAAAAATTACGAGTTAGCATAGTGTTTAGCACGGCTGACAATGCAGCATTATTCTAGCATTAAATTGACAGTTGACATGAACTTGGGTTTTGAAAATAGGTTTGGGAGAGAAATCAATTGGAAGAATGGAACGTAGTAATCAAATAAAAGAATAAAGAAGAAACCACAGATATGAGTGTCAAGAGACAGCTTCGGGACTCGACGAGTTGTCCTGAACACGTCTTTAGCGCTATGCATCTCGACGGTGGTGGCAGCGAGCGGCGCAGACTGTTGGCTGGGCAGTCCCTGGGCCGGCGCCTCAGTGCCTTGGTGGGCACTGGTCAGTGCCTTGGTGGGCACTGGTCGGTGCCTTGGTGGGCACTGGTCGGTGCCTTGGTGGGCACTGGTCGGTGCCTTGGTGGGCACTGGTCGGTGCCTTGGTGGGCACTGGTCAGTGCCTTGGTGGGCACTGGTCGGTGCCTTGGTGGGCACTGGTCGGTGCCTTGGTGGGCACTGGTCGGTGCCTTGGTGGGCACTGGTCGGTGCCTTGGTGGGCACTGGTCGGTGCCTTGGTGGGCACTGGTCGGTGCCTTGGTGGGCACTGGTCGGTGCCTTGGTGGGCACTGGTCGGTGCCTTGGTGGGCACTGGTCGGTGCCTTGGTGGGCACTGGTCGGTGCCTTGGTGGGCACTGGTCGGTGCCTTGGTGGGCACTGGTCGGTGCCTTGGTGGGCACTGGTCGGTGCCTTGGTGGGCACTGGTCGGTGCCTTGGTGGGCACTGGTCGGTGCCTTGGTGGGCACTGGTCGGTGCCTTGGTGGGCACTGGTCGGTGCTTGGTGGGCACTGGTCGGTGCTTGGTGGGCACTGGTCGGTGCCTTGGTGGGCACTGGTCGGTGCCTTGGTGGGCACTGGTCGGTGCTTGGTGGGCACTGGTCGGTGCTTGGTGGGCACTGGTCGGTGCCTTGGTGGGCACTGGTCGGTGCCTTGGTGGCACTGGTCGGTGCCTTGGTGGGCACTGGTCGGTGCTTGGTGGGCACTGGTCGGTGCCTTGGTGGGCACTGGTCGGTGCCTTGGTGGGCACTGGTCGGTGCCTTGGTGGGCACTGGTCGGTGCCTTGGTGGGCACTGGTCGGTGCCTTGGTGGGCACTGGTCAGTGCTTTGGTGGGCACTGGTCGGTGCCTTGGTGGGCACTGGTCGGTGCCTTGGTGGGCACTGGTCGGTGCCTTGGTGGGCACTGGTCAGTGCCTTGGTGGGCACTGGTCGGTGCCTTGGTGGGCACTGGTCAGTGCCTTGGTGGGCACTGGTCGGTGCCTTGGTGGGCACTGGTCGGTGCCTTGGTGGGCACTGGTCAGTGCCTTGGTGGGCACTGGTCGGTGCCTTGGTGGGCACTGGTCGGTGCCTTGGTGGGCACTGGTCAGTGCCTTGGTGGGCACTGGTCAGTGCTTTGGTGGGCACTGGTCGGTGCCTTGGTGGGCACTGGTCGGTGCCTTGGTGGGCACTGGTCGGTGCCTTGGTGGGCACTGGTCAGTGCTTTGGTGGGCACTGGTCGGTGCCTTGGTGGGCACTGGTCGGTGCCTTGGTGGGCACTGGTCGGTGCCTTGGTGGGCACTGGTCGGTGCCTTGGTGGGCACTGGTCGGTGCCTTGGTGGGCACTGGTCGGTGCCTTGGTGCGCCTTGTTCCCAGCCACCCCACGAGGAGACCCGACCATCATTGTGTCTAATAGAATAACCAGTATCTTAAATGAAGTATCATATTAAATGAAGGCATCGATAAGAAAACAAAGATATTTTTCCCCGCGCGGAGTGGCTTAAAGATAAAGGGGAACATTGGCTGTGGCAGGACAAGGCAAACAAGGCATATTTCATGGTTCAAGCAGGTGGCTAATGATGTTCATGTTCCTAAGTTTAAAACTTATATTCCGTACGTGTTCTTTTCTAATTTGTGAAGAATTACATTTCTTTTCATACGAATTTTGTCTCGGTAATGCAATTCCATATTAATTATAATTAAGAGGAAATAGTGAAGCGTATTATACGATTGTATATGTAGTGTATATATATATATATATATATATATATATATATATATATATATATATATATATATATATATATATATATATATATATATATATATATATAAACATTAAAATCACTTATAATTAACAGCATAGCACTGGTTTAAACGGAAGCATAGATCTTCATAGATAAAAACATTATTTCTTCACATTATAGCCACAACGTCGATGAATTTGGCATAAGTTTCAACCGCGTCTGGCATCATTTCACTGATATGCGCATCGAGGAAACCAAGCCGGCGGGGCACAGCTTACCGCCGCGGGGGGGGGATCGAGGCTCGCGTGTCTCACAACCCTAAACATTTCAGTCACAACATTCAGCAGGGCCATGGAAAACACTACCCTTCCTTTCACCTCATAAATATTCCTGCAAACTTGAATATGTGGCGCACAACATCACTTTTTTCAATGCCACTTCTGACAGGCTTAAAGGTCGGGGTGGTTTCAGGGCCACTGTCATTCCTGGAAAACCTTAGAAACTTGACTATGTGGCGTATAACATAACTTTTTTCAGGGTCACTACTGACAAGCTAAGGTCGGGTGGTTCCAGGGCCACTGTCGTTCCTGGAAACCCTTACGAGCATGGTACCTCAGCCCCCCGCGAGGCCCTCATCACCTGCCTGTCGGTGTTGTGGATCAAGGTCGCGCTCTGGTTTTGGCGCCGTCACATGTGTTTGTTTTTCTGGTTTTGGCGCCGTCACATGTGTTTGTTTTTCTGGTTTTGGCGCCGTCACATGTGTTTGTTTTTCTGGTTTTGGCGCCGTCAGATGTGTTTGTTTTTCTGGTTTTGGCGCCGTCACATGTGTTTGTTTTTCTGGTTTTGGCGCCGTCACATGTGTTTGTTTTTCTGGTTTTGGCGCCGTCACATGTGTTTGTTTTTCTGGTTTTGGCGCCGTCAGATGTGTTTGTTTTTCTGGTTTTGGCGCCGTCACATGTGTTTGTTTTTCTGGTTTTGGCGCCGTCACATGTGTTTGTTTTTCTGGTTTTGGCGCCGTCACATGTGTTTGTTTTTCTGGTTTTGGCGCCGTCAGATGTGTTTGTTTTTCTGGTTTTGGCGCCGTCACATGCGTTTGTTTTTCTGGTTTTAGAACATAAGAACATGAGAAAATAAGGAAGCTACAAGAGGCCGTGAGACCTACACGAGGTAGTTCCTGTTACTTAACACTACCTACATCCACCTCTCTTCCCCATCCATGAATTTATCCAGACTCCTTTTAAAGATCCCAATTGACTCCGCACTGACCACCTGACGACTGAGACCATTCCAATCATTCACTACCCTATTTGTGAACCAGTTTCTCCCTATTTCCTTTTTAAATCTAAGCTTTTCCAGCTTGAATTCGTTACTTCTTGTTCTACCCTGATTACTAGCCGTAAGAACGTTTCCTAAATCGCCTTTACTGTATCCCTTTAACTACTTAAAAGTCGTTTTGGAGGCGTGGAAAATATTGCACGATTATTATTGCCCTTGATCATCTCACCATCCTTGCTACAGATCACTATTCCTATTGCTACGTCACCATTCCTCTTGGCACTGATCCCTATCCTTGCTACAGATCACCATTCCTCTTGCTACAGATCACCATTCCTCTTGGCACTGATCCCTATCCTTGCTACAGATCACCATTCCTCTTGCTACAGATCAACATTCCTCTTGCTACAGATCACCATTCCTCTTGCTACAGATCAACATTCCTCTTGCTACAGATCACCATTCCTCTTGGCACTGATCCCTATCCTTGCTACAGATCACCATTCCTCTTGCTACAGATCACCATTCCTCTTGCTACAGATCACCATTCCTCTTGGCACTGATCCCTATCCTTGCTACAGATCACCATTCCTCTTGCTACAGATCACCATTCCTCTTGGCACTGTTCCCTATCCTTGCTACAGATCACCATTTCTCTTGCTACAGGTCACCATTCCTATTGCTACAAATCACCATTCCTATTGCTACAGATCACCATTCCTATTGCTACAGATCACCATTCCTCTTGCTACAGATCACCATTCCTATTGCTACAGATCACCATTCCTCTTGCTACAGATCACCATTCCTATTGCTACATCACCAACCTTGCTACAGATCACCATTCCTATTGCTACAGATCACCATTCTTGCTACAGATCACCATTCCTATTGCTACATCACCAACCTTGCTACAGATCACCATTCCTATTGCTACAGATCACCATTCTTGCTACAGATCACCATTTTTGCTACAGATCACCATTCTTGCTACAGAGCATCATTCTTATTGCTACAGATCACCATCACTCTCATTAACAATCCTCCGTTACTTCCTAACTACTCTCCACGCCCTCACTATCATCACTATCCGTGCTCACATACACATAACATAACACCGATTCAATTATCAGGTAATATTCATATTCAACCTCTTTATTCGAATTGATTCTTTCATTATTATGTGTCATTTTCTGCAACAACCATTATCACCACTACTACTACTTTTGCTAACATTACAACTACTACTACTACTCAGGACCGGACTTAGAGAGCTACGGTGCCAGGGCCCCGGGCCGGCCACCAGAAGGGCCCCCCACTAAACGCTGGGCAACTTGACATTTGGACTCATTACCAAACCAAATAAATAAAAAAGTCAAATATCTCCCTCCACTGCCCCCCAGACCCCACACCCTCAAGTCATCTTCTACTATAAATTTATGCGTAAATATACATACTTTCCATTTATATTTTCAAGAGAGCCGACAAGGCAACACATTAATACACTCCAGACCCATTGACCTGTTTTATTTCCTCACTTTTGTTACATTTTTCCAAACGTTTTTATTCAATTCAGTTTTAATCAATTACATTAATGTGTGAGTATCATGGGTCGTCAAGAGCGAGTGACATCGTGCAGGCAAGCATATCGTTGCGACAACAAGGGTTAAATTGTTTTTCATTTAGCACCATGCTATTTTCATGCTTGTGAAGGGCCCACCACCAAAACGGACCCAGGCCTCCCATATCCTAAATCCGACACTACCACTAACTACTACTACTACTACTACTACTATTACTACTACTCCCTCTTCATCAACGCGTCACACCTTCAATCCTATACATGGACAAAGCTAAAAATAGTAGGTAATGAGACGCATGGCCCGGCACACTGTATGGGTGTCAATAGTGATATCACTGGTGGGGGGAGGGGGGGGGCAGGTTGTGAAGGTCGCGCAACATAGAAATTATTCCACCCACCCACCCTCCCCTCCCCTTCCCTCCCAAACTCCCTTCACCTTCAACTTCCGCTTACACCGTCCATACTTTAGATGGAACAACACCTTTCTGCCTCTCTACAACGTCTCTTACGGTGTGTTCTGCGTCGTGACATTGTGTTGTGTGTGTGAGGGTTGTTATTTTGGGTGCCATGGGAGGAAGTGAAAGGTTACGGGGTCTTATGGGAGGAGAAAATGAAGAATAGAGTTGGGGAGCATCAAACGGGCGACATCCAGAGACCCCATCCACTCGGCGGGTTTATATGGCGGGCCAGAGAGTGAAAGTTATTAGTGTTGAGTGAGCGAGTGCACTGCAACGTACTCTCACCTTTGCTTACACCGTTCCCCCTCAACACCAGTCACCACCACCACCACCGCCGCCATGCAAATCGCCACGCTAGCCATGCTCTGTGGGACTCTATTCCTCGCCCTGTGGGGATGCCCGGCCCAGGTAAGACTGCCTATAACTTTCTTTCTTTGCGGTTCCTTCTTAACAACTAAACGTTTCTTGAAGTCCCTTACGTCCAGCGAGCCAAATAACGCATTCTATTTATAGTACCAATGTATTATATGGGGTATTTTATTCCTCATCGGTAGCAATATTGGTCCCATTAAATAACCAGGAGCCACTTGGAAGCAGTGATTTGTATTATGTCATGTATAGAGACAGGGTAGAGAAGGGCTTGAGTCTCGGGGCGGCAGTGTTTTTGTGAGTCTTTCAAGCTTTCTCATCAGCGTGCCCTGACCCATCTATGGCGGGCCAGCATCGCGCCCACCCCGCCCCCCTTACCGCCAGTGGGTCTCGGGTGCGTGCGTGTGGAGGTGGCGCCCACGTGGCCATCACGAGTCTCATTACATAAGGCGCCGCTTCCCTTTCCTTTAAGAGTGCTGCGTTACCTCACACACCGCCTGATCGAGGGACTGGCATGCTCGAGTCGCCAACCGTGGAACCCTTCTTTGTCTTTGTTGTTTTATCTTGTGTGTATAAAAGAGCAAACTTAATTATTTCAATATATTGCTTCATATCTTTTGTCTGAAGTTACACAAGAGATAACCTGAAGGTATTTAATGATGCAGAGGAAGGTGCAGAATGAGGCACCGTGCTGTGGCCCGTCAAGCAAGCCTGACACCTGCCAATGCTGGTTGTCTTTGCGATTAATTAAAGTTATTTCCTTTGTATACCTGACAAGTGACAACATGTCCGATATGCGCTTCATAATATTTCCCATTTCTGCTCATGAATGCTTTCCATCTCAAAGTTCGATTGCCTGTATAAATCAAACAGTTTTTAATTCATGAAACGAAGACGCATCACCGATTATTTTTCATAATTAAGATAATCATGGTGAATCTCAAATCATGTCTTTGACGCTGCAGCACACGATCATTAGCTCCCTCCAGCAGGAAGGACGCCCCAACAGCCTTGCGTGATTACAACAGACTTCCGCCACTGTCGCGTCCCGCTCTGCGACGCGACCACCACAGGAACAAGACGAGGCACCCACGCTTCCCTGCCTTCCTTCCTGGCTGGAGGTCGTGTGGCCCTTCCTTGCTTCCTTCCTTCCGCGGCTTGACTAGCACTTGCTTCAGACGAGGTTCTAACGTGGCATCTCTTTATTTATTAATCACTTGAAATTCACGGCTCTTGTACATCAATCAAATTTAAGTATGGATATGGATAGTCTTTTCTTTTCGATATGCTGGGTTTTTTATGAATCCATCTTATGGTGACTTGTGGCGGCCATGCAATGAGACGACAATGGTCAGATATCACGATTCCTTACTGCGGCCACACTTATAAATACGTTTAAAAGACATTAAACTAGTATTAAAAAATCCCTAGTTTATTCAAAACAACTATAAGTGTCATAAGAAACTAGCGTGCGACATGAATACTACTGCGGTGCGGCCTGGCAGTGACGGTGACATTAAGGTGCATCGCGAGCATTACACACAACAGAACATCATAAATCTGTTGATGACGTAACGTAGCATTGTTTGTGTATATGGAAACAAGGGATCCGTGGTCTCATTATGCAGGACGAGGGGAAGAAACGCGACCTGGACCTACCTCAAGACCTTTAGTCTTGTCTATCCTATCGCTGGTACTCAATTCTTACTCTCTAGCCCAACATACCCGTGGTTCACACTTCCCACCTTGCTCCACCAGATCTTATAACTTTATTTTTGTCATTTACCTCACAAAGTAGATCAATCTTGGCCCCATTCTGTCCTTGTTACCTTGCTTTGAGGCAGCAACGCCACCCGAGCCTCGCTGACCCGCCACACTCCTGCCCGGGCTCTTAATTAAGGATTTAAGTCCTCTTGATCATATGGTATTATCGGTCATAGGATAGCACCCCAAGGCATCAATAAACAGTCTATTGATACTAATGATGATTAAGAAAAAATATCATAATGATAATGATAATAATGATGATGAAGTTAAGAATGATACTATTATCATTATTATCATAATTACCATTATTATTGTTGTCATCATTTACTGTTACAATATAACAGCGAATATCAACCCAACACTAACAACACAGACACACACACACACACACACACACACACACACACACACACACACATACACACACACATACACACACACGCACACACACACACACACTTTCTCCCGTGTATACTATATATACGGATCACAACGTTGCCGCCACCAACACACGCGTAGTACTACTCGTGGTGTGGACACTTCAAACACTTGCCGCCCATCACTGTCTAATTCAAAGCGGCGATTATCCGTTAATAGATGAAGAAATAGTTTGTTACGCAGGATTACGTGCGTAAATTCGTAACACTAATGTGCAGATGGCAACAAGAAATGTCTACCTTGTTGTGCCGTGTGTGTGTGTGTGTTGTGTGTGTGTGTGTGTGTGTGTGTGTGCGCGCGTGCGTAAAGCTATGCATGGCTCCACATTTCTGGCTCACAGGGCGCCTGGTTGCGTCACCGAAGCCATGCACGCCGCCTCACAGCCGCGGGGTCGCACACGCACCCGCGGCAGGGCCATCAGTATCACATAATTATCTTAAGAGGAAGAGACTTGTGGTCACATCACAGAGTCCTCATGGGCGGCAATGTGTTGAGGTATAACAAATCAATAGTTAATTTATATTTTATTCTTTTGCATACACTCTCAGAAATGTGGGGTATATTAAGGGTAGAATTGTTACATCGCACCATCACTACCCTTTTTATACCCTATGTCCAGGCTGGAGGGTAGATGCTGCTGATTATACCCTTCATCTACCCTTTATCTACCCTTTTTAGACGAGAGGGTTGAGAAAGGGTACATTTGGGGTTTGAAAAGGGTATATTTAGGGTTGCAAAAGGGTATATTTGTAAGGGTAGCAGTATTTCATCACTATAAACACCCTTTTTCTACCCTTTTCCTACCCTTTTTTTCTAAGAGTGTAGGCTATTCTTTTCGGGGTTGAAATGAGACTGGTTGTTCAAGGATTTAGTTTCTTGAGAATGGTCTGGCACTAACTTGGCTACAATAAATGCAATGCTCGGGCGAGGTTAATGATAAGGTTCAAACTAATCACATCGAAATAACTGAAAAAGTAGGAGTATTCTGATCCGTGAACAGATTACTGCGATACGTTTTGATTGTGTATTATTCTTAGTTTACCTAGCTGTGTTTTCAGGGCCTTCTTTCTTCACTCGTGTGGTCCCGTCTCCGTATCTACGTTTATCCAGTCTTTCTTTCATTTATCCAGTCTTTCTTTCATTTATCCAGTCTTTCTTTCATTTATCCAGTCTTTCTTTCATTTATCCAGTCCTTCTTTCATTTATCCAGTCCTTCTTTCATTTATCCAGTCTTTCTTTCATTTATCCAGTCTTTCTTTCATTTATCCAGTCCTTCTTTCATATATCCAGTCTTTCTTTCATTTATCCAGTCCTTCTTTCATTTATCCAGTCTTTCTTTCATTTATCCAGTCCTTCTTTCATTTATCCAGTCCTTCTTTCATTTATCCAGTCTTTCTTTCATTTATCCAGTCTTTCTTTCATTTATCCAGTCTTTCTTTCATTTATCCAGTCTTTCTTTCATTTATCCAGTCTTTCTTTCATTTATCCAGTCTTTCTTTCATTTATCCAGTCTTTCTTTCATATGTGTCAGGGGCTTAATGTATATATAGGACGGGGGGGACGGGCGTCGCGGTGGGCGGTGGGCGGTGGGCGTGAGGGTGCGTGCCAGGGCGGATCTCACCCAATCACCCAATCACCCACCTCACCCACCCACTGGAACCAGGAAGAGAAAGCCACGCCGACGTAATTACTCAGGAAGTCAGGCAATCAACCAATATGACATAAGGAACGGGTCATGATTCTTTATTCTTTTGCGTAATTCTTGGTTGCTAAGAGTCAGTGTGGCAGAGAAGAAGCACACCACCCTGTGTTATGTAACGTGGTGATCCATGAGGGTTTAAAGGAGAAAGTGCGAGTGATTTAGAAAAGCAACTTATCCGAATCTCTTTATTATGCGCCTCTGATTGTCTGCCTCCTTATGTGTGTGTACATTCTCTCTCTCTCTCTCTCTCTCTCTCTCTCTCTCTCTCTTTATCTATCTATCTCTATATCTACCTTTCTCTCTCTCTCTCTCTCTCTCTCTCTCTCTCTCTCTCTCTCTCTCTCTCTCTCTCTCTCTCTCTCTCTCTCTCTCTCTCTCTCTCTACCTCTCTCTCTCTCTCTCTCTCTCTCTCTCTCTCTCTCTCTCTCTCTTATCTCTTCTCTTCTCTCTCTCTCTCTCTCTCTCTCTCTCTCTCTCTCTCTCTCTCTCTCTCTCTCTCTCTCTCATGAAAAAATACACACAAAAGAATCCGATGGTGCGGTGAAGGCAATTATAATTAAACACCGCGAAGCACGGCCTGATAATCGCATTGCTCTCTGCCTCATCATGTTTTTCCTTCACCAAAGACAGTTCTCAGCGGCTGGCCTCACCAGTGAACGAGTCATAACACATGGGAAGTAATGTTCCGAAAGGATTCAAGGCTATCAAGGCTAAGTGTAGATGTGTCTCTATATACGATTATCAGGGTCACATGATAGAAACACAGACAAGCTTGAGAAGGGCGTGAGGGATGAGAAACAGACACAAGTGCATGAAGAAGGAAGGGAGGAGTCATGCAGGAGCGGAGAAAGGTTGCCCCAGGAATCGAGAAAGTGCAGTAGAGACGCCCCTCCCGTCCTCCTTCCCTCCCCACCTTCCTCTCTTCCCACGAGCACTCGGTCTCTCCTTTGCTTCTTTAGTCTCCTCCTCACCAGTCACCACGATCACCAGGTAGCCCTCGCCTCCTCCTCTCCAGGATTAACACATACACACACACACACACACACATGTTACCGCTCAGCCATGACTGTCTTGTTATGAACCACTACAAATAGATTACGATGCTCCTGCTACAAGGACAGAGGAAGTGTCTGGAATGCCCATGACAATGGCCTGTCTTTTTCAGGGTCATGTGAGAGTGATGCTCAAAATGCGAGACTCGTGTGACGGCAAATGCAAGGAATTCAGTGAGTATTCATTTCCTTAATCTCTTCCGTGACGCATATTTTCTGTATATTACTATCAAGTGTACGTGTGTAATCATGATTTAAGGCACAATTTACGCTATGCCAATAATCATAATAATTCATAAGTGAAAAATGCAATATATAATATGCCATTATCTGTGTACAGAGTGCGGCACGCCCAACCTGGCCACCCGTGATGGGCGGGTGGTGGGCGGCAAGCCCACCGATAGCCACAAGTACCCCTGGCTGGTGGCCTTCACCTACGGCGCCAAACTGTACTGCAGCGGCAGCCTCATCAACGACCGCTGGGTCCTCACCGCGGCTCACTGCATCCGCAAGTAAGTGTTCTGACGTACGCCTCCAAAAGATGTTACTCCACCTAATAAATCATGGCACACCATAATTATAGGCTATAGCTACTCTTACCACCATGAATATGCATTTCAAAGCATCTCATACTCCGGGAATAACATGTATTCTATGTGTATTTGCAGTATAAAGACTCATAGGGTGACACTGACACTGGGAAGCCACGACAAGTCCGCCAACAACGAGACCAGTCGTCAGGTGAGGAAGATCGGCTCCACGTGGTTCCACCCCTCCTTCCACGGCCGCACCTTCAACCACGACATCGGTCTCGTCAAGCTGAACACGCCCGTGGTCTTCACCAACAAAGTCAGACCCATCTGTCTGCCCAGCAACAGAAGTGAGTCTTATGAAAGCGCTGTGCGGATCTGAACTTTCAGATGATGCTGTAATTTTAGAACATATGTTTACAAATGTTTGTTTGTGTATGACTATATTGCCTTGGTGGCTGTGTCTCATGGCTTGTGCTCCTCTGCAGACGAGACGTACGAGGGCAAGATGGCCATCGTGGCGGGCTGGGGACGCCTGTCGGAGTTCGGCAACGCCAGCAACTTGGTGCGTGAGGTGACGGTGCCCATCATGACCAACGAGGAGTGCAAGACCAAGAACTACAAGCCGCGGGACATCACCAGCAACATGATGTGCGCAGGCTACGACGCCGGCAAGATCGACGCCTGCCAGGTAGGGGATGCAACACTAAGGCTTTTCCCCTCAAGGGTCATCAAGAATGTTGTGTACAATAACGTCAAGAAGGCCTTAAATATTAAGTTTCTGGACTGTAGTTTTAACATTTATCTTAAAATGTAATACAACCATACTAATCAAGCCTTTCCCTCCCAGGGTGACAGCGGCGGCCCACTCATGTACAGGAGAGGATCACGAGTCGACATTATTGGTAAGTTATAAGACTACTTAAACAGTCCTTTTCTTAACTAAGGTTTTCATGTAACTTTGAATGCTGTGAATAATCCAAACGCCTCAATGCATCACGAGATCACAAGTGCCTCACAAACACGTGTTGAAGCGATAACCTTTACAGGAACTACCACGTGTAGGTCTCACGGCCTCTTGTAGCTTCCTAATTTTCTTATGTTCTTATGTTATAACCTTTGCTCCCCCCAGGCCTGGTATCGTGGGGCGAGGGGTGCGCCAGGCCTCGCTACCCCGGCGTGTACACCCGCCTCTCCAAGTACTGGGATGTCATCGATAGCAAGATCAACGCGGACCCCGCGTGTTCCTGCCCGGCGCCCTGAGCCTCCCCACGCTCACGACACTCACGCGCGACACATGGACAGTTCTTTCATTAATTTATACAGCAGTTCATAGACGATTCCTAATCTATTTATTATTTGCCCATTCCTGTAGCTAAGTCACGTTTCTGTCATGAAGTTGATGGTATCTTCTCTCTGTTGCTTACATGCGAGACATCCACTCACCACCTTCCTTGGGAACAAATATTTACCCTTAGTCTAGATAGAGTTAATATTCACAAAATTATACCTGACTTATACAAAACCAAGACATTACTTTATTCAATCTGATAATAGCAAGCAGGTTATGAAGCAATAGGCGTAATTAACGTAATAAATGTAATGTGCTGCATTACATATTCAATGATATGAGTTACAGATAGAAAAAGCATTGATGAGAGCATCAAGAATTACGTGCATTAAAAGATGCAATGTTCGTTACCACGTATGTGTGTGTGTTGGGTTAATCAATAATCATGGGTGTGAACTGACACGGCCGAGAAAAGATATTACAAACTTTTATCTTTCACAACATATTCCTTAAATAACTTAAACATTTATTTATTCTTGACATTTTTTTCCATTCACGCAAACACTGCTTCTCATATAAGTATTATTATTATCTGTCACGTTTAAACATGTCATTCACTTGCCTGTTAACACGCAGTAACGAATTCCTCCCCTCAGAAGTTTGGTGTTTCCCGTGTTTTCCACTATAACCTCAAACCTTAGACCTCAAACACACCCTCGCCAGCCCTCACAACAGTCCTGCCTCTAACATTCTCCACACCTTCCCTATACACCTTCAACTCCAATGCAGCTCTCCCAGCCCTCAACACTCACGCTCTCACTATCACCCCGTCCGTCCTGAGCACAGCCACCCACACCTATCACCACCTTTACAACCCCCTCCAAAAATAAAGAGCCTGTTGAATACACCTGTCACACACTCTCAACACCCTCTCAACAACAGCTCTTCTCAGCCTTATAACATCCCCATAAACACAGCTTCCACAATCCTCCCCAACCACCCCTGCAAAGGTCACCCCATGCAGTTCTAACATCTAAAACACCTTCACTCTGCTCGCAACACGCTCTGGACACAACTTTATGCGATCCCTTACATAATTTTATACCTTCCTCTTCCTTTATGAATCCTAGCTAACACATTATGTTGTATGCATTATGGTTCATGGCCCGGTGTCACGAGAAATCGCATGTCTACTATTGTCTAGTCTTTATATCAATAAATATACATTATGACGCATTGGTTCTGTTTCTGTTATTTCCTCAGCTCCTCAAACTCACAGGTTCATCAAAATTATGCTTGAGAACATCAGCATTTTCAGCAGTTAACGTATATATCAGGGATGGAGTGATTACAAGAGTTAAGTATTCAAATACGAATACAAATACCTCCAATTTCTAGGAATATGAATACGATGAAATAGTACTGCTATGAATAGGACTACTATGAATTCGAACGCAAATATATTATTGATGAAAATATTCATGAATGCATTCATGAATATTTTCCGTTGAAAAATAACTTCTAGCTGTAACTCAGCATAGTAGTAATATACTATAGTTATGCACTATTATGTCTATTACTATAACAAAATCACTTTATAAGCAATGGATCAAGTTTTGATGACACTATTAACAGCGTGGCGGGGGCGCCTTCAGTCTTTGAGGAGGATGCAAGGTTCCCTCACCGCTCATGACTGCTGTGACATTGCAGCATTTCTGGATCCTGTTACTCAGAAAGATAGTCTAGAATCTCTAGAAGACAGTAGTCAATCTGAGTTATAATGATAGAACTTGGAGAGAGAATAAACGTCATATAATGGCCTACTGTACAGTAATTAGCCGAGCGCAGGTCAGGCAGAATCCACTGTTAGCACAATGATTTAACTCATCATAATAACCTAATAAATTGATCTACTACTTGACACTAAGGTCACACATTCACGCTACGAATCCGGCCACTGGCTCTACGATTACTCACCCACGTACAAGTTCAAGGCACAGCTGACATGTGCACTGGCACAAGACATCGGTGGCAGTGACTAGAGTACCTTTAGGTACACTTCATAACATGTTGTAATACCTTTCTATGCGTTCTAACTTAAGTTAATAATTACTTCACAACAAAATAAATAGTCATTTCTTATGTTCTGATAATAAAATTATGATTATTCGTCAGATTGTTACCTAGACGAAAACGAATATTTTTCCCAAGTATTCTTTCAAATACAAATTATAATACTTTTGATTTCTAATAAAATAATTCAAATACGAATATACGCAAATATTGTTTGTGAATTTTGAATGCGTATACCGAATAGTACTACCAATACTCCATCCCTGCCCCTGGTAACGAAGAAAATGTCAAAACGGTCCCAGAGATGAAAGGATACAGTAAAAATATGTGTAGAAATAATGGCTCAGGATATAAAGTTACTTTTAAGTTAGTCCTATCCATGACAAACGCTGATAACACCAGCAGCATATCTATCACCAGCAGATATCATCCTGACCAGCCTCTAAATGTTATATCTATAGAATAACAACAGTAAGACTATACTTACCCCACAGTTTGGCGGCCCACAATCATCCTGGACTTGTTTCAACGGCGACAAACTTATCGGGACACCTTCTCTAGACTTCCCACGGCTTCTTCTTCTTGTGACCTTTGACGCTTAGTATCGCTCCATAGGTCCTCTTCAATTTCGTCTCCTTCGTTAGCAAACTTGTCAACTCCTCCCTTGTCTATTTCACCTGGGATGCTAAAACATTTTCATTAGTTTTCGGTCCTGCACCTTCTTCGCTGCCATGACGGTGACGGAGCAAGTGAACGCCTCTCGTCGGTGTGTGCTTCGGTTATCACTCGCCACTGAGTCGCCAGAACGCTGAACTCTCCGCCAGCCTTGCTACTAACGTTGTCTGTATCATTTCTGCTTCAGCATGTAGTGAGGAAATTATTCACTTCCAAAAACCAAGATTAAATTCTACTGGCTTCCCGTGAAGATGAATAGATTTTATGTTTGGTTTCCGGAAGTCAATAGCATCTCCACTACTTACATCAAACACGCAGAAATTATACTGAAAATGAGAGTATTAAGACAGTTCTGCGAGTAATTACCTTTCTTTCACATCACTTACAGTTAACAAACGGCTCGTCCAGCTCACGCGCCTCCCACAAAGATCTACAATTCTAATTAGATTTGTAGATCTTGCCTCCCAGCTGCTCTCCCGTGCACGGACCGGTATTAACAGTGAACCAGCTGACCACAACACTCACGGCCCAGCAGGTGAACAGTGAACCAGCTGACCACAACACTCACGGCCCAGGTGAACAGTGAACCAGCTGACCACAACACTCACGGCCCAGGTGAACAGTGAACCAGCTGACCACAACACTCACGGCCCAGGTGAACAGTGAACCAGCTGACCACAACACTCACGGCCCAGGTGAACAGTGAACCAGCTGGCCACACAACACTCACGGCCCAGCAGGTGAACAGTGAACCAGCTGACCACAACACTCACGGCCCAGCAGGTGAACAGTGAACCAGCTGGCCACACAACACTCACGGCCCAGCAGGTGAACAGTGAACCAGCTGACCACAACACTCACGGCCCAGCAGGTGAACAGTGAACCAGCTGGCCACAACACTCACGGCCCAGCAGGTGAACAGTGAACCAGCTGACCACAACACTCACGGCCCAGCAGGTGAACAGTGAACCAGCTGGCCAGCCACACACGGCACACCGCACACCACGCGGCCACGTGCAGCGTGCACGTCGTCTGCTTGCGACTGTCCGCCGAGCCGTACTGCCTCGCGTGCACGAACGTCCCGGAGTCGATTGAGTACTTCTTTCGCGTCACAGCTGAGCTCACCTGAATCGTCTACGTGTGTCCCCTGGGTCCTGACCCTCACTGGCCCTGGTGCAGGGACGTCCCGGAGACTCCACTTCCTGCTGCAGTGTCCACGCTTCCACTCCCAGACGTTGAGTGTCACACTCCAACTCCTCGCCGTGACCTGCCCACCCTGCTGGCGGCGGCGGGCGTCCACCCCATATCCCTCACGGCAACACGCTGCCCCTGCGCCTCACCTGCGCCTTCCTGAAGAAGACAGGTCAGCTGCCACGTCTGTGATAGCACCATAGGACATCACCAGGACTCATAGAATCCATCCTGGAATCCTCGCAGCCCTAAACAACACCAAGAACCAAGAATACGTCTTATATTCCAGACAGTAGCCACGCTTCCACCCCCGCGGAGGTAAGTTTCCTCTATGTAGGAGTTACTGTTACAGCCTATACTGTAACTGACTGTGGGCCAAATAGCAGGGTCTGCCATGGTGACATCCTGAAGAGGCTGGTGAAGGTGCCTCGCCGGGCCAGCTCTTCCAGGGGGCGGAGGCTGAGAGCTTGCTGAACCTTTGACTGAACCTTTTGATGAAAACATCAAAGTCTTGATACCATCTGGAGGCACGCGGTCTTTGGACGGTGGCGATGCAACTGTGTTGTGACCAGAATGGTGCACAGCAGTGCCTGTGTGAGTAGGGCTTTGCCCCTCAAATGGCTGGAGGTGCCGCGGCCACCGCAGGCCAGGCACGCCTAGGTGCAGTCTGTATACACTGAGTACCATTACTCTGGTTAGCATGGAGGGTTCTTCATCCTGTTTTTGTATTAATTTTAATTAGATTCATAAGCTGTGTCTTGTCTGGACAAAACTGAAGATTTTAACATCATTGTTATTGAAGTGATATGTATACCTTTTAGTTTTGGATCCAGTGCCAAGTGGCACTCCGTACCCTTTTTAGGAGCTTCAGATATCCTTGATGGCAAGGAAATATTCCTCGCACAGAGCCACAGTTGCTGCTCCTTGCTTTCTTGTTGTCTTTGGCTACATATCTGAGCACAGCTGTTTCTGGATCCATATTTAAAGCACTGGTAAAGAGTAGGGAAGAATGAACCAGATGCAATTTTTTTTCTTTTTTTTTTTATTTTTTTTCGCCATCAGCATCCCAGGCACTGCGATGATGATGTTGCCGGCCACAGCCAAGAGTCTGACTGCCCTGCCGGTGTGTGACCATCAGGACATCCTTGTGGCGGGGGAGAGGCAGCCCTCGGCAAAAACACTGCTGTGCTGCAGTGGCGGGATGAGACTGCCCTGCCGGTGTGTGACCAGCAGGACATCCTTGTGGCGGGGGAGAGGCAGCCCTCGGCAGAAACACTGCTGTGCTGCAGTGGCGGGATGAACTCCCTGCGTGTGTGACCAGCATGTACACTTGTGGGGGGAAGGAAGCTTGCAGAAACACTGCTTGTGCAGTGGCGGATGAGACGCCGGCTGTATGTATTTACTAAGTAACCAGTTGATGCTAGATTTTAAGCCAGTTTGGTTTGACAAATGAACTTACTGTAAAATGTACTTTGAAAAGTTTTATGTACTTATGAATTAAGATTGGGTATAGCCTAATTATCTTTTCTTTTAAACTGAATTATAGTTGCTTGCGTCTTCTAGAAATGAATGATCACATAATTCAAAATTTTCTTAAAGTATCGCCAGACATTTTTTTGCATATATGTTAATGTTCATCAAATACCTAATCCACAAAAAAATAATTCATTTCCACGCCTTATTTCCCTAAAAACATGACTTGTAAAAAGCGCAGGAAAAACAACAGCTTCATTCCAGCCGTGGCGCGAAACTTGCTGGTGACGTCAAGTTCGGAAGCTTCCCAGCCCTGCCTGCCTTCCCAGCCCTGCCTCATACAGCCCTGCCTCATACAAACACACAGAGAATTAGAAATAAATATAATACTTGAAGAATTTTGGGTGTTTCCGATATTTTTCTTTTGCGATGTGGCATATACTTGCATCCTTCATGGATACAGCAAGAAAGCTGTGCCTTTGCAGAGAGCTTAGCACCCATTTCTGACCTATTTGGCCATGATATGTGTGTGCAGCGCCTGGCAGTGGCGGGTGAGAGGAGCGCGACAAGACAGTGTGTTTCACACCGCGCTCCTCTCACCCGCCACTGCCAGGCGCTGCACACACATATCATGGTCAAATAGGTCGGAAATGGGTGCTAAGCTCTCTGCAAAGGCACAGCTTTCTTGCTGTATCCATGAAGGATGCAAGTATATGCCATATCGCAAAAAAAAAATGTCAGAAACACCCAAAATTCTTCAAGTACTATATTTATTTCTGATTCTCTGTGTATTTGTATCAGGCAGGGCTGGGAAGCTTCCGAACTTGACGTCGCCGAGCCGTGATGCGTCGTCTGCTGGTCGTCAGTTGTGTTTTGAGAGCTCGGGGAATTTACAGATTTTGAATGCGGATCATTTAAAAATGGGTGACTGGATGCAAAAAGTGACAACATATTGTTGATATACTCGATCATGGCTATATTTTGACTGCATTAAATCAGGAATGATGAAATGGTCTGGACGATTACTTCAAGATCATTGCAATTTGATACTCACTCCAATGTTTTCAGGAGAAATGATTGTGGAAGATACACATCATGTTTATTTAAGTTTGTGAAAGTAATACAGTGTAAGCCTATTATGCACCTAGGAATGACAGAATGCCCGTATGAGGTTTTTGATTATCTGTGAACTGATTGACAACTTTTGATGCATTAAAATAACACCTCATTAGAAGTCAAGTGCAGAATTCCTATCAAGGTACAATAAGGGTCTTGGAGGGCAGGACAGTGACCTTAGTGCACAGGCAGGGAGAGAATATTGCAACAAGTTTCTGTGAAGGCAGTAACATGGATGTCAGTGTACAAATATAAAGCATTTATGATTGCCTTCAGCTCACAGGCTTGTCATGGGTTTGTGTACAGTAATGTAGTGGTTTGTGTACAGTAATGTATGGGTTTGTGTACAGTAATGTATGGGTTTGTGTACAGTAATGTATGGGTTTGTGTACAGTAATGTATGGGTTTGTGTACAGTAATGTATGGGTTTGTGTACAGTAATGTATGGGTGTGTGTACAGTAATGTATGGGTTTGTGTACAGTAATGTATGGGTTTGTGTACAGTAATGTATGGGTTTGTGTACAGTAATGTATGGGTTTGTGTACAGTAATGTAGTGGTTTGTGTACAGTAATGTATGGGTTTGTGTACAGTAATGTATGGGTTTGTGTACAGTAATGTATGGGTTTGTGTACAGTAATGTAGTGGTTTGTGTACAGTAATGTATGGGTTTGTGTACAGTAATGTATGGGTTTGTGTACAGTAATGTATGGGTTTGTGTACAGTAATGTATGGGTTTGTGTACAGTAATGTATGGGTTTGTGTACAGTAATGTATGGGTTTGTGTACAGTAATGTATGGGTTTGTGTACAGTAATGTATGGGTTTGTGTACAGTAATGTATGGGTTTGTGTACAGTAATGTATGGGTGTGTGTACAGTAATGTATGGGTTTGTGTACAGTAATGTAGTGGTTTGTGTACAGTAATGTATGGGTTTGTGTACAGTAATGTATGGGTGTGTGTACAGTAATGTATGGGTTTGTGTACAGTAATGTATGGGTTTGTGTACAGTAATGTATGGGTTTGTGTACAGTAATGTATGGGTTTGTGTACAGTAATGTAGTGGTTTGTGTACAGTAATGTATGGGTTTGTGTACAGTAATGTATGGGTTTGTGTACAGTAATGTAGTGGTTTGTGTACAGTAATGTATGGGTTTGTGTACAGTAATGTATGGGTTTGTGTACAGTAATGTATGGGTTTGTGTACAGTAATATGGGTTTGTGTACAGTAATGTATGGGTTTGTGTACAGTAATGTAGTGGTTTGTGTACAGTAATGTATGGGTTTGTGTACAGTAATGTATGGGTTTGTGTACAGTAATGTAGTGGTTTGTGTACAGTAATGTAGTGGTTTGTGTACAGTAATGTATGGGTTTGTGTACAGTAATGTAGTGGTTTGTGTACAGTAATGTATGGGTTTGTGTACAGTAATGTAGTGGTTTGTGTACAGTAATGTATGGGTTTGTGTACAGTAATGTATGGGTTTGTGTACAGTAATGTATGGGTTTGTGTACAGTAATGTAGTGGTTTGTGTACAGTAATGTATGGGTTTGTGTACAGTAATGTAGTGGTTTGTGTACAGTAATGTATGGGTTTGTGTACAGTAATGTATGGGTTTGTGTACAGTAATGTAGTGGTTTGTGTACAGTAATGTATGGGTTTGTGTACAGTAATGTATGGGTTTGTGTACAGTAATGTAGTGGTTTGTGTACAGTAATGTATGGGTTTGTGTACAGTAATGTATGGGTTTGTGTACAGTAATGTATGGGTTTGTGTACAGTAATATGGGTTTGTGTACAGTAATGTATGGGTTTGTGTACAGTAATGTAGTGGTTTGTGTACAGTAATGTATGGGTTTGTGTACAGTAATGTATGGGTTTGTGTACAGTAATGTAGTGGTTTGTGTACAGTAATGTAGTGGTTTGTGTACAGTAATGTATGGGTTTGTGTACAGTAATGTAGTGGTTTGTGTACAGTAATGTAGTGGTTTGTGTACAGTAATGTAGTGGTTTGTGTACAGTAATGTAGTGGTTTGTGTACAGTAATGTATGGGTTTGTGTACAGTAATGTATGGGTTTGTGTACAGTAATGTAGTGGTTTGTGTACAGTAATGTATGGGTTTGTGTACAGTAATGTATGGGTTTGTGTACAGTAATGTAGTGGTTTGTGTACAGTAATGTATGGGTTTGTGTACAGTAATGTATGGGTTTGTGTACAGTAATGTATGGGTTTGTGTACAGTAATGTAGTGGTTTGTGTACAGTAATCTCTACACATGTCACTGTTAATCACAACAGCTTCGTTGCATCATAGTGTTGTTTATAATAGTCAAAAGTCCACAGCATAAAAAGACATATTTCTTTTCCATAACTTAACATTTAGACTTCTGCCACATTTTCTTGTACACATAATTATTTTTTATAAGACTCAGTAGTTCACATGAGCTTTCAAAATATACTGTAGTACTATATGCAATGCAGTAATAAGAGTCACTGAAATTGACTTATCTTGTAGGTTCACAAAACTTATGGGCTGGCTGTGGCTGAAGCAACCTCCCCAGTGCTGGGCGTGAGAACCGTGACTGTCCCGCCACACTGCAGGCCAAGGGACCGCCACACTGCAGGCCAAGGGACCTCTAGTCCACTTTAGGGTATTTAGCCACCCAGTTTGACCATCCAAGCAGTTATCGATACTTTTTTGACCCCATAGGGCTTTATATACCCCCGAGGGTCAATATTGACCCCTTTGGGGACCCCTACTTAGGGGCAAAAGATAAATGTGTGGTGCAGTAGAACCCCTCTAACTCAGACTACATGAGGGTTGAGGCTGTCAGAGTTATCAGGATGTCAACAGTTATAGGAAGTACAT
The DNA here is from genome assembly GCA_016584305.1 of Chionoecetes opilio. Lineage (NCBI taxonomy): Eukaryota > Metazoa > Arthropoda > Malacostraca > Decapoda > Majidae > Chionoecetes > Chionoecetes opilio. Next base: position 718,189 of record JACEEZ010020100.1, read on the forward strand.
TTTCATTGCCTCTGAAAATGTGTTTTTCCCTCTTAAGAGTTCAGATTCAATTTCAACAAGTTCAAGATAAGTTGACACTTTTTCTTGCAGTTTCTTGCAGAAACACACACACACACACACACACACATACACACATACACACACACACACATACACACACACACACACATACACACACACACCTAGTAGTGTAATGACAACTAGGTAAATACATACTATATTTATATATTTTAAACTAAATAACAATCTTTGGCAATACATATCTTACAATGTATATATAGTACATGTACAACATTATTTACAAGTTAAAGCTCTACTGAATTGTTTCAGTTGGATTACTAAATATTGCAATAATTGAAACCATTGTGGGAAGGAATTTGAATATTGTGGGAAAAGAAAGCAGAACTGCATTTTTCTAAATGACATAGCATTATGTCATGTTGGGTTAACATAAGAATTCAGTCCATTCCATTAAGCTTGAGCAGCTTACTCTTCTGTCATGGTCTTACATGACAAGTCGTTCCCACACATTAACATAGAAAGTCACAAGTGTCATAGCAAAGTCTTGTACAGCTTTGACAAGTAGAGAGAGTCGTTACATTTACTTGTTTCATCCAAGCAATGTTTTCCTCGCCATGCATTAGAGTGCACATTTTGCATGGCAATGAGACTAGTGTCAGCATGGAAACAATGGGTTCATGTGATGTGCCTGATGGGTGGTGCAAGGCATTGGCCACCCCTACGTGACACAACACGCCGCCGGTCATGGCCATACATCCCAAAGAGGATGTAACATAGGCTACCATCACACAGCAACACTTTCACGTGATTCACACAATGAGTCTATGTAACAAGCACCAGGGAGAGCATTGTCATTGTGGCAGATTTTCTAATGTTCATGAAATCAAAATGATGAATGTGAAATGTTTTTGAAAAGGGATGTTACATGCTATCTGCTTTTCATTGTTAGAAATATTAAATTATATTATTAAAGTGGATGTGAAGAGTTATCATGTCACATTTTCTGAGGTTAGTTGTAGAGGACAATTAAATATAGAAGTAGTTTTCGTAGTCATTGTAGGAGTGCGCCCGGCGGGTCCTGGTGGCGGCGGGCAGCTCCTCGCCGTCGTCGTCCACGGGCGTCTCGATGAGGTCGGCACTCTGGGTCCACGGCAGCTGCGAATATATATCATCAGTCCGCTAAATCACTGATGAGGCATTTCTATATTATATATATTAAATATATATCGTCAGTTCACTGGGTCACTTAGGCATTTCTATATTATATAAATGAGAATTATTACAGTACAATACAGCAGAAGCTTAATTTAACGGAACCACATTTACCGGAAAAGTCAATGTACTTATAGGTTATTTATATATTATTCTCTCGATTTAGTGGAAAACTGGATATATGTACTATGCTTGCCTGAATAGAATAAGTATTTAATCTAGCTTCTATTGTACTTCTATTTTGTCTCAAGTTTGTATGTGCGTGTGATACTTGCTGCAAAAGATGAGAAATACATAATGCACTGTTGTTCTGCATCAGGGATAAATAGACAAGGCTTAGATAGGCGAAATAAATTAGATAGACTAGGCAAGAAAGACATCTACATAAGGGATAAATAGACATGGCTTTTTAACAACAATAGAGAAACTGAACATCTATGACAGCCATTCCCACAAACTGTCACAAGGGGATGGCCACCACAGAAGTCTCCAATTATTCCTGCCCTTGCATTCCTTCCTTGCATGCTCTAACACTCATTCTTCTCGCCCCTTCCCTCACAGACTCTAGCAGTCTGGCCTCCCATGTCACTGGGGGTCATCCTCTAGTACCCAAGGCATCTACTAGTACTCATACATACTCTCTTGGTCACCTCACTTCCTGGCATCCTTTCTATATGGCCAAACCACCTCAGAGTATTGTGCTTCAACCCTTCAACATGTCATCCCCTCACCCTAACTTTGTCTCAAATCATGTATGTATACTACAACCAGGTAAACTATCAAACATTTTAGAAATCAATAACAAAAACAGTAGAAACAAAGTGAAATCAAGACCCAGGAAAATGCATGTCACTGTTTACCTTCCGTCTTACTGCCGCCGATCTGAAAGATGACGAGGCGGGCCGGCGAATCCTGAGAGGCGGCGACGGGCACTCCTCCTCCTCCTCTCCAGCTCACAGGTATTTGTACTCGTAGGGTAATTGCCGTTATTACCACCGGCCTTGTTGTTGTTGTTGTTGTTGTTGTTGTTCAGGTTTGGGGTAATGGCAGGCATGTTGATAGTGACAGTGGAGGTGCCGTTGGAGGAGATGGTGATGGTGGTGGTGGACATGAGATCCTCCCGAGAGCCTTCCACCGGGGAGTCCGTGGTGGAGGTGGTGGAGGCACAGGAGGAGACGGGAGTGTGATTTGCTGACGTGGGGTTGTTGTCTGCTTGTCTGTTGGAGTTTTTTCTTCTTGATGATGTATGGCAAATAGACTCTCTGGAAATGTGTAACTGGTATTAGGTACAAGCATCTCAAGTGGGAGGTACTTACATAGCCAATGCAGATTTTTAGTATTTAGTGTTACATGTAGTGGTTAATGTTGATACTAAGAGAAGGCATCAAAACCCTCTGCCTTTGTCACTTTTAGTTGCCTATCACAACATGGAGGGAGGGCTTGGAAATGTATTCTGCACTACATAGGGACAATTACTAACTACACCATGCCCTTGATAACAGTAGTGATGGATTTCTTTACACTTCATACTTAGGGACAATTACTACACCATGCCCTTGATAACAGTAGTGATGGATTTCTTTACACTTCATACTTAGGGACAATTACTACACCATGCCCTTGATAACAGTAGTGATGGATTTCTTTACACTTCATACTTAGGGACAATTACTACACCATGCCCTTGATAACAGTAGTGATGGATTTCTTAACACTACAGTACATAGGTAGGGACAATTATCACACCTTGTAAACAGCTAATACCTACAAACAGACCTGTCTACATCTATATATTAATTACTATTGCTACAACAGTGTGAAGAAGGATGAGCCGTGCATGCCTGAGGACGGGTTACTGGATCAGCCTGGGTAACACGGAGGCAGGGCATTAAGCACCAAGCCTTGCTGCTGCCTCACTCACTCACCACGTTATTCTTCAGTCAGGTAAACCCACTGTCTATTCCACTTGTGATGACATATTTGTGATGCGAGAAAAAAACTAAGCTACTTATAGTGTGATACGTTGTGTTAGTAAAAGAGGTGGTGATGGTGGCTGTAGTAGTGGTGATAGTACCGTTTGTATAATATCTACGGTACTATATTTTTCCTGTGTTTAGTCTCTCAGAATGCCAGTCTTGCAGCCATACAAAACACTTAGAACTACATTTCCTCACACATGTCTATCCCTTCCCACTGTCTCTTAACTCTCAATAAACCAGTCTAACCCATTTTGAGGTGGTGATGGTGGTAGTAGTGGTAGTATCATTTGTCAGTCTAACCCATTTTGTGGTGGTGATGGTGGTAGTAGTGGTGCATCATTTGTCAGCCCATTTTCCCCTGACTGGCTTTCACTTCCCTCACTCCATTCAAGTGGATGTTGATAACCATACAGACATGACACATCCCTCGTCTCATGCCAACCTTCACTGGGAAGTATTCTCCTTTCTCCTCACCCTCACACAGACTTGACTTTCCCTACAAAAATGTTCCAGAGTTCTTAGATAACTTTCCACCCACCTCCTATATCTGTACTTTCTGCATCACTGCCTTGGAGCTGATTTGTTTCATATGCTTCCTACAGGTCTATGAATGCCACACACATGTCTCTTTCATCTCCCATTTTCTTTTAATGATTATGCTCCACACTGTACTCGGTTCCTGAACGAATATTAATTTTGTATCCATCATGCACAGTATGGTCATCACAGCATAAAGAAAGAGGAATAAGGAAATAAAGAAAGGGAGGTGGGCCAATTTAGTTTGGGAAGAGTCTTGTTACTCTTGAAAAGATTTAGGTCGTAGGAAGGTGGAAAAATAGAAACAGAAAGAGAGTTCCAGTTATTACAGGTATACATGTTAAGGTTGTAGTACCTGAGTGTGGGGAGTGGAGTGATGTGGGCGTGGGTGGGGGTGAGGGCCGGGGAGTGGCGCACCACCAGGCAGGCGTGGTCCCGGGACACCCAGCGGGAGGTGAGTCTCAGCGGCCGCTCGTCCTGGTGCAGCTTGCGTTCCCGGCCGTCATTGCGGCGCACCTGAGGACACAGACGGTGGTAGGCGGGACGGCTTGTCATGCGTGAGCCACATACTGATGTAAAAAAACCTTCGATGGATACAACAGAAATGTCAGTACAGTATTATATGAACAGTACTACTTAACACTTTTATCTTGCTTGATTTATATTGATTTATGATTTATGTAACCATTGATCTTATTTATTGTAAATTGGAGAAGTCAAGGATCCAAAACCTGGATAGGATGAGGGCAAGCACGTGCCTTGCCGCAGACAGGACGGCAAAGAACGGCACCAAAACAAAGGCACTAGTAACTCCTAAGGTGACCATCTGCTCTATAAAAATCCTACTTGTGAGAAGATTCAAATATCAGTTTAAGAGGATGTGAAATCGAATGTATGAACCCAATAAGTGTGGCGTGTGTAGGTGCGGGAGGAAAAGGAAAATAGAGAAAGATCATAAAACAAATGATTCACATTAATCCTATAAAGTATACAATAAAACTCATGGTAGTATTGAAAGGCAAATTATCTATATATTGATTAACCTTTATCATCTAATGGTGGCTTGCAGGCTACAGTTTTGTGAAGCATTCCTGTCAATTCCTTATCTGTTTAGGTATGTACTTCCTGGAGCCTCACCCGGGTCCTCCAATGCCTGGTCACGGTCCTCTGATTCATTATGTTAGAAGCACGTCACTCAGTCACTCATTGTTGTCTGTATGGCTATGTCAACGCAATCTTCCTTTTCTCAATACTTCACCAACACTAAATTTTAAATCTGTTTTGCACTGTTTCTCTTGGTGTGTCATCTCCTACAGCAGTATGGTTCTTTATAATGCTCTGTTCAGTAGGCTCATCAAATATCTCTAACAGGGTAAATTTTGCTACCAGAAAGCATCACGCTCATCTCACCTAGACACATCCACCTTTCATCATAAGGGAGACCATCCAGGTATCTGAAAGGCCACCAACGCCCCAGTTGAGTATTATTATATACTTTATAGGATTAATGTGAATACGTAATTTGTTTTATGATCTTTGTCTACTTTCTTTTCCCTCCCCACCTACACACACCTTATTATTGGGGGAATAAATCTGATTTCACATCCTCTTAAACTGATATTTGAATCTTCCATGGAGGGGAGATACCCTCTGCTCCACCTCCTACACCAGGCATTTCTCCCAGGAAACAGAATCATTATATTACATTACTGTATCTTGACTTATTGCTCACACTAAAAGTAATATCTATTGTATCATTCATATTGCCTGTCCCAACTTTTTGTGCACTCGGTCACAACAAATTGCATTGAATGATAGAATTACCATCCTTACTTATGAAGATTTATTGAAAATGAGAAAAAATAGAACTATTATTATGGTTGGTGAAACAACCCACTAATAATTTCTTTATAATACTTAGGAATGCACAGTCACTATTGTTACAGCGTCTGGTGTAAGGGCAGCAAGGGATCTGGAGTACCTCATAGATGGAGAAATGTTGAATGTTGTCTTGAATGTTGTTGCAGAGCAGGACGAGCCGCGCCAGCTCCTCACACGTGGTCTTGTCGCTCACCAGCAGACTCTTGTACTGAGACTGTAACATAGACAAGTACAGGTCAATGAGATGTGCACGGCTCGCTGTATTGGCAGGACAACAATGCTGATGAAAAACTGCTGGAAAGAAAGAATAGGAACATTTACCACTCAGTGTGGATTGACTTTGCTTCCACACTCAGTGTGGATTGACTTTGCTTCCACACTCAGTGTGGATTGACTTTGCTTCCACCACTCAGTGTGGATTGACTTTGCTTCCACACTCAGTGTGGATTGACTTTGCTTCCACACTCAGTGTGGATTGACTTTGCTTCACACTCAGTGTGGATTGACTTTGCTTCCACACTCAGTGTGGATTGACTTTGCTTCCACCACTCAGTGTGGATTGACTTTGCTTCCACACTCAGTGTGGATTGACTTTGCTTCCACACTCAGTGTGGATTGACTTTGCTTCCACACTCAGTGTGGATTGACTTTGCTTCCACACTCAGTGTGGATTGACTTTGCTTCCACACTCAGTGTGGATTGACTTTGCTTCCACACTCAGTGTGGATTGACTTTGCTTCCACACTCAGTGTGGATTGACTTTGCTTCCACCACTCAGTGTGGATTGACTTTGCTTCCACACTCAGTGTGGATTGACTTTGCTTCCACACTCAGTGTGGATTGACTTTGCTTCACACTCAGTGTGGATTGACTTTGCTTCCACACTCAGTGTGGATTGACTTTGCTTCCACCACTCAGTGTGGATTGACTTTGCTTCCACACTCAGTGTGGATTGACTTTGCTTACACACTCAGTGTGGATTGACTTTGCTTCCACACTCAGTGTGGATTGACTTTGCTTCCACACTCAGTGTGGATTGACTTTGCTTCCACACTCAGTGTGGATTGACTTTGCTTCCACACTCAGTGTGGATTGACTTTGCTTCCACACTCAGTGTGGATTGACTTTGCTTCCACACTCAGTGTGGATTGACTTTGCTTCCACACTCAGTGTGGATTGACTTTGCTTCCACACTCAGTGTGGATTGACTTTGCTTACCACACTCAGTTGGATTGACTTTGCTTCCACACTCAGTGTGGATTGACTTTGCTTCCACCACTCAGTGTGGATTGACTTTGCTTCCACACTCAGTGTGGATTGACTTTGCTTCCACACTCAGTATGGATTGACTTTGCTTCCACACTCAGTGTGGATTGACTTTGCTTACACACTCAGTGTGGATTGACTTTGCTTCCACACTCAGTGTGGATTGACTTTGCTTCCACACTCAGTGTGGATTGACTTTGCTTCCACACTCAGTTGGATTGACTTTGCTTCCACACTCAGTTGGATTGACTTTACTTACACACTCAGTGTGGATTGACTTTGCTTCCACACTCAGTGTGGATTGACTTTGCTTCCACCCCTCAGTGTGGATTGACTTTGCTTCCACCACTCAGTATGGATTGACTTTGCTTCCACACTCAGTGTGGATTGACTTTGCTTCCACACTCAGTGTGGATTGACTTTGCTTCCACACTCAGTATGGATTGACTTTGCTTCCACACTCAGTGTGGATTGACTTTGCTTACACACTCAGTGTGGATTGACTTTGCTTCCACCACTCAGTATGGATTGACTTTGCTTCACACTCAGTGTGGATTGACTTTGCTTCCACACTCAGTGATGGATTGACTTTGCTTCCAAAAAACTCATGGGATATAATTTGTGTCACCACTCATGTGGATTGACTGCTTCACACCATGCATTGAACGCATACCTAACTCATGTGGATTGCTTTCTTAAATCAGGGGTTACTCTTATCTTGTTAATTGCTTCACACTATTGATTGACTTGCCACAACACCAGGGATGCTGCTTCACCATATGAGCTTCTTACACACACCAGTGTATGATTTCTTAATACATGGGGTGCGGGGATAATTTTTTTCACACCATTATTGACTTTGTAAATTATTTACTGCAATGCATCTTGAGCACTTTGCTTCCAAAACTCCGTGGGATTGCTTGTCAACAGTGTGGTTCATGCTCACCTCTGTGTTGCATTTGCTCACACCTCTTCGTTCTTTCTTCCACACTTAGTGTGTTGTTTGCTCCACACCCCCACATACCACCTCAGGGGATTGACCTTGCTTACACACCAGTGTGATACTGCCCCACTCAGGATTGACTGCCCACACCAGATCGCTTGCACCACACTCTGGGATGACCCCTTGCTCATCCACCCAGTGGTGAACCTTCCACCACCCCAGCTGCGAGACCCCACACTCGGTGGATCACCTCCACAACTCAGGGGACTGACCCAGCTTACCCACCCCATGTGGATGCACTTCTCCACACCAATTCACCTTGCTCTCACACTCCGGGATTGACTTGCCTCCACACCAGGACGGACCTGCCCACCCCAGGACTGACCTGCGCACCACTCAGTGTGGTACCTGCGCCCAGTCGCGGGACGCATCTGGGGAGGCTGTTTAGTCCCACTCGTGTGGTGACTGCTGCGCCGCCGGTGCGATGTTGCTTCCACCTCAGGGATTGCTTGTTCACATTGGGTGCTGCTTGCCACACTCATTATGATTTGCTCCACACCAGTAGATTGGTACAATAGTTTGACTTGGCTTACAGTCATGTGTATTGCTTTTTCCAATCAGTGTATTTATTGCTTCCACATCATGTGATTACTTTGCTTAACTCAGTGTGGATTGACTTTGCTACTAGTGTATTATTTTCTTCAATCTTTGGAATTGACTATGAGATGCTTCACACTCAGTGGATGACTTTGCCCACCTATTGGATTACTTGTTACTAAAGAGTTGATGCTAATTTTCCACTCAGGTGGTTAGACTTGCTACCACACTCATGTGTTACTTCTTCACATCAGGGATGACTTTGACTTCAGATGAATCATGGTAATATATTAGAAAGTCCTTAAAAACTGCATAACCAATAGATTTCACATACACCATTTCGTGTATTTACACTTCTGAATCATTAACATTCTACCACTATTAACCAGCAATGTGTACCATAGCTATTACTACAACAGCTTATGTTAATTAAATACAGGGGGCGGGGATAATTTTTTAGTATTAACGAAAAATGTCTTTGATAAATATAGTAGCTATGTATCTGAAGCCCGTTCCTAAGAACTCCCCCGAGGGAATGGCTGCAACAGTAGTCATGGTTCATTCCTGTCCTTCCATGCTCTAATCCTCTCGTTCTTCTCTCGCCCCTTTCTCTCGCATTCTGTAGCTCTCTGTTCCCCCCAGCACCCACCCCGGACACCCCCCCATACCACCCCAGCACCCACCCCGGACACCCCCACACCACCCCAGCACTCACCCCGGACACCCCCCCAGCACCCACCCCGGACACCCCCCCATACCACCCCAGCACCCTCCCCGGACACTCCCCCAGCACCACTAACCCCCACACCACCCCAGCACTCACCCCGGACACCAGCGCACCGTCGTACACGCGCACCAGGCCGCCGGGACGCATCTTGAGGGCGAGGCGTGAGTCCCCGCGGGGGTAGCAGGACTGCAGCTCGGCCGGCCGCGAGTCGTCCTCCAGGGTCAGGATGGTTCGCATGATGCCGCCTGCAACGAAAACTCATCAATAATAGTGTCACACAGTAGTATTGGTACAATTAGTTTAGAATGGTACAGTATATGTATTTTTTTCTTCAATTCAGATTATTTTATTGTCACGAACATGCATACAATATACACATTGACTTAATTACTAGGCATTACGTTATGTATGTATTTATTTATTTTTCTTATTTTTGACATGACAATGAGGACTGATTCCTACTGGTATATGTTGCCCTCCTATTCTATATAATTGTACTAAAGAGTTAGAATGCTAAATAAAATTTCTATTCAGGGTTGTTACGCTGTACCAGTCCAACAATGTGTACTGATACATGAATCAAGGATGGCTGTGACATCAACATTAGAGGATTAGTAATATATCTTAGAAATTCTTTAATTGAAACTTACAAACACAATAATTTCCCCAGCACCATCAGTATTTAGATCACTTCGTTGTGGAATGTCATTGAAATTCATTACCGGATTATATTGTGAATGATAAGTCTAAAACAGCATTCAAGAACTTTTGTGATAAACCCACACTACAGATGGCTATTGAGGCGGGCAATAGGATGTATAGAGATCAGTGTGTACTCAAGTTATTGTTTCTACAGGAGTAACTGTGTTTTCAAATTCAAGCTACAAGTTAAGTCTGACTCACATCAGTTTCTGTGGCCTCATGCCTCACCTTGTACACAGGAATGAATGCAATATGAAATAAAATCAGCTGGCTATGCACTATGCAGCGTTCCTCAATAGTTTACACATGACAACATACACTGTTCAGGTATTTATAATGGACGGTATTGTGCCTGAAATCCCGCCACTGGTGATCTGTGCAGAAATAAGCTTTGACACTGTTCAGGTATTTATAATGGACGGTATTGTGCCTGAAATCCCGCCACTGGTGATCTGTGCAGAAATAAGCTTTGACACTGTTCAGGTATTTATAATGGACGGTATTGTGCCTGAAATCCCGCCACTGGTGATCTGTGCAGATAGAAGCTTTGACTAAGTGATTGTGTGTGAAAGTATATGTTTACATCGCTGTAATGTTTCCTTATTACAAGTAACGAGATAAAAGCCGTGGGTGTTGTAATAGTGGCCTTAACTATAGGACTTTACTATATGAATTGTAACTATCTTTTTTTCCTTTGCAAAAAAGAAAATATGCCACAAATCACCATCTAATAAAACTTTAATAGGACTTTTTTTTTTTTTTCTGACATCTAGACATTTCTGACATCTATGTTTTCATCTTATCTGAAATATATATAATCGAACTAAGACTTTAGTTGTGTTTTCTTACCAGACTAAACCTACAAAATCCCTGAAATGTCTAACAAATCTATCAGGTCATTATTAACCCCTTGAGACCCAGAACGAAATTTCCATTGTTATTTGGTTACCATTAGAAGATTTTTGTGAATAAAAGCAATATTTTTATGGATATGACCTGTTTGGTATCCTTGTCGACTAACTAATTTGGTATATTCAGTTACTTTTCGTAATTGTATGGCTCTACAGCATGCGATTTTTTGTATTAAAGGAAAGATCTGGGTGTGAAGGGATTAAGAGGGTAAATAGAGTGTTTCGTCACCTGTTTTCCTGACGGTGACCTCCATGGTGAGGTAGAAGAGGTTGGGGTCCCGGTGCTTCATCTTGAACTTGGACAGGATGGAGTGCACCAGCTCGCGGCAGGTGGTGGTGTAGGCCACGCACACCGTCTTGTATTCCATCTCCTGCATGAGGCAGCGCACCCACACCCGCACCGTGGTCTGCAGGGAGGGAGAGCGCCTTTGAACACAACCCTGGATGGCACTGTGGCAAACCTGAATCCCTCTTAATTTCCTTCAAAAAGATATGCAAATGGCGGAGGAGTAGGAGTAAACTCTATTCGTGGCAAGGAATGTGACAACTGGTGCCATAAAAGATGTTCGGGACTAGGAAACCTAAATAGGGTGGTGGATTTCTGCTACCCAGTGTGTATAAGAAAACTCATGCCGCAAATTTAAATGATAAACGCCGCTAATATAATTGGAAACGTATCATTGACCGTCTGTGTCTAACCTGTGTGTCTGTGTCTGTGTGGGGAGGCGGTAGCAGGGTGGTTAGCGTCACCGAGTGGCGTTCTCGGAATACCCGAGTTCGATCCCGAGTGAGACCTATAAATCCACTTTAAATATTTCTGCACCGTCGAGTGGCCTAAGAACACCCACATGCTTCCCATTAACTCTACCTTCGATTGTGAGTGCATCGGAGGACACAGGGGGCGGCATGAGCCTCTAATCACAGGCGTCACTATAAAAATCCTGCCTGCGCCACCACGGGCGAGGGCCAACCATCACAGCCCTCAAGTGAGCATCTAGGCCCCTAGGGCCTACCATCTGAGCCCTGGAGGTCACTCCCTACCGGGTGACCTCCAACTATGCTATAGGCATAAATGTAAAAAAAATACCTCATCAGACATTATGGGAAAATCTGACTTTAAACAGAATTATGACGATGTACAGTACGTGATTAAAAAACCCTTTGATATCTACTATAGACGTACACCTTTTTTGCCCTTGCCTTTGCACCAGTGACCCTTTGATGGTATAATGACTACCACATTCTTCAAACTTTAGTGCAAGCTAGCAATAACGAATGAAAACTCAACACTTAAGCCAGAAGAACTGTAATCCACAATGTCCAATATTCCGTCAGAGTAGCGGTGTTACTTCTCATAATTCGTAACATTGTGGCTTAATTATGAAGATTTTGTATTAAACTGCTACATAACACTTTGTATTTCAACGTTAAATACTAAACAACTTTTTAAACTCGACTCAACTTTTTAAATACTAGACATATTCACAATTCCATGGTTATATCGAGAGGCAAGAATGATACGCATTTGCAGAGGTGGAATGTTATATCCAGTTACATTACATCCAGTTATTCCCCTGAAGCGAAACACGAAGAGGAAGTTGGCTAAGGAGCCTGAAGGGAGGGAGGGTTGTGGCCGTAGCGGAGTGCAGATAGCAGCGCTGCGGGGGAAGGAAATGCGTGCACCAGAGATAGATAGCGCTGCGAGGGAAGGAAATGCGTGCACCAGAGATAGATAGCGCTGCGGGGGAAGGAAATGCGTGCACCAGAGATAGATAGCGCTGCGAGGGAAGGAAATGCGTGCACCAGAGATAGATAGCGCTGCGAGGGAAGGAAATGCTTTGTACCAGAGATAGATAGCGCTGCGGGGGAAGGAAATGCGTGCACCAGAGATAGATAGCGCTGCGAGGGAAGGAAATGCGTGTACCAGAGATAGATAGCGCTGCGAGGGAAGGAAATGCGTGCACCAGAGATAGATAGCGCTGCGAGGGAAGGAAATGCGTGCACCAGAGATAGATAGCGCTGCGAGGAAGGAAATGTCAAAAAATACCTCAGATAGGGAAAATCGACTTCAAACAGGAATTATGGGACGAATTACAGTACGTGATTAAGCAGAACCAACTTTGTATCTATATAGACGTAGACCTTTTGCCAAATTGCCTTGCACCAGATGACTTTGATGGTGAGAAGGACACCATTCTTCAAACTATTAGTGCGCTAGCAAACGGGAAGAAACTCACCAAGTTAGATAGCCGAGAACTGTAATCCACATGTCCAAATATACCGTCAGAGGTAGCGTGTTACCTCATAATTGCGAGAAGTGTTAATTTGAAGATTTGTATTAAACTGCGTAGATAACACTTTGTATTTCACAGTAAATATGAACACTGTTTAAACCGAATCACTTTTACAAATAGACATATCCAATTCCAAGGTATATCGTGAGCAAGAATGATACGCATTGCAGAGGAGGAATGGTTACCAGTTACATACCTCCAGTAATTCCCTGCAAGCGAAAAACGACAGAAGAGGAAAGTTGGCTAAGGAGCCTGGAGCGGAGGGAGGTGTGTGCCGTAGTCGCGAAGTGCCAGATAGCAGCGCTGCGGGGAAGGAAATGCGTGCACCAAAGATAGATAGCGCTGCGGGGAAGGAAATGCGTGCACCAGAGATAGATAGCGCTGCGAGGGAAGGAAATGCGTGCACCAAGATAGATAGCGCTGCGAGGGAAGGAAATGCGTGCACCAGAGATAGATAGCGCTGCGAGGGAAGGAAATGCGTGCACCAGAGATAGATAGCGCTGCGAGGGAAGGAAATGCGTGCACCAGAGATAGATAGCGCTGCGGGGAAGGAAATGCGTGCACCAGAGATAGATAGCGCTGCGGGGAAGGAAATGCGTGCACCAGAGATAGATAGCGCTGCCGGGGAAGGAAATGCGTGCACCAGAGATAGATAGCGCTGCGAGGGAAGGAAATGCGTGCACCAAAGATAGATAGCGCTGCGAGGGAAGGAAATGCGTGCACCAGAGATAGATAGCGCTGCGGGGAAGGAAATGCGTGCACCAGAGATAGATAGCGCTGCGGGGGAAGGAAATGCGTGCACCAGAGATAGATAGCGCTGCGAGGGAAGGAAATGCGTGCACCAGAGATAGATAGCGCTGCGAGGGAAGGAAATGCGTGCACCAGAGATAGATAGCGCTGCCGAGGGAAGGAAATGCGTGCACCAGAGATAGATAGCGCTGCGGGGGAAGGAAATGCGTGCACCAGAGATAGAGAGCGCTGCGGGGAAGGAAATGCGTGCACCAGAGATAGATAGCGCTGCCGGGGAAGGAAATGCGTGCACCAGAGATAGATAGCGCTGCGAGGGAAGGAAATGCGTGCCAGAGATAGATAGCGCTGCCGGGGAAGGAAATGCGTGCACCAGAGATAGAGAGCGCTGCGGGGGAAGGAAATGCGTGCACCAGAGATAGATAGCGCTGCCGGGGAAGGAAATGCGTGCACCAGAGATAGAAGCGCTGCGAGGGAAGGAAATGCGTGCACCAGAGATAGATAGCGCTGCGGGGAAGGAAATGCGTGCACCAGAGATAGATAGCGCTGCGGGGAAGGAAATGCGTGCACCAGAGATAGATAGCGCTGCGAGGGAAGGAAATGCGTGCACCAGAGATAGAGAGCGCTGCGAGGGAAGGAAATGCGTGCACCAGAGATAGATAGCGCTGCGAGGGAAGGAAATGCGTGCACCAGAGATAGATAGCGCTGCGGGGAAGGAAATGCGTGTCACCAGAGATAGATAGCGCTGCGAGGGAAGGAAATGCGTGCACCAGAGATAGATAGCGCTGCGAGGGAAGGAAATGCGTGCACCAGAGATAGATAGCGCTGCGGGGAAGGAAATGCGTGCACCAGAGATAGATAGCGCTGGCGGGGAAGGAAATGCGTGCACCAGAGATAGATAGCGCTGCGGGGAAGGAAATGCGTGCACCAGAGATAGATAGCGCTGCCGGGGAAGGAAATGCGTGCACCAGAGATAGATAGCGCTGCGGGGGAAGGAAATGCGTGCACCAGAGATAGATAGCGCTGCGGGGAAGGAAATGCGTGCACCAGAGATAGATAGCGCTGCAGGGAAGGAAATGCGTGCACCAGAGATAGATAGCGCTGCGGGGGAAGGAAATGCGTGCACCAGAGATAGATAGCGCTGCCGGGGAAGGAAATGCGTGCACCAGAGATAGATAGCGCTGCGGGGGAAGGAAATGCGTGCACCAGAGATAGATAGCGCTGCGGGGAAGGAAATGCGTGCACCAGAGATAGATAGCGCTGCGGGGAAGGAAATGCGTGCACCAGAGATAGATAGCGCTGCGAGGGAAGGAAATGCGTGCACCAGAGATAGATGAGCGCTGCGAGGGAAGGAAATGCGTGCACCAGAGATAGATAGCGCTGCGGGGAAGGAAATGCGTGCACCAGAGATAGATAGCGCTGCGGGGAAGGAAATGCGTGCACCAGAGATAGATAGCGCTGCGGGGAAGGAAATGCGTGCACCAGAGATAGATAGCGCTGCGGGGAAGGAAATGCGTGCACCAGAGATAGATAGCGCTGCGAGGGAAGGAAATGCGTGCACCAGAGATAGATAGCGCTGCGGGGGAAGGAAATGCGTGCACCAGAGATAGATAGCGCTGCGGGGGAAGGAAATGCGTGCACCAGAGATAGATAGCGCTGCCGGGGAAGGAAATGCGTGCACCAGAGATAGATAGCGCTGCCGGGGAAGGAAATGCGTGCACCAGAGATAGATAGCGCTGCCGGGGAAGGAAATGCGTGCACCAGAGATAGATAGCGCTGCCGGAGAAGAAATGCATGCACCAGAGAAAGCCTGCGTCGCTCCTCACGGAACTCCCACGGGTGCGTCGCTGGCCTTGCACTTCTTCTCACCACATCCCTATAGTAATCAGCCACACCATATAGCGCTACAACAGCCCGCCAGGT
>JACEEZ010020100.1:741428-758928 GCA_016584305.1 Chionoecetes opilio
ATAACCTTGAAATAAAACTGCTACTACTACTACACATATTAAAAAAACATGGCATATTATAAAATACATGAAAAAAACCCCACACAAATCAATGTAAAACTCCTAAAAATGGTAGGTGTCGCAAGTTATAAGCTGACCCTCTCTAGTGCTTGCTATCGAACTCATGCCCTTTGCCCTGCTCTTCCCTTTCTATTCGTCTGTTGCCGCAGGAAGATGCTCATAATGTCACTTAGGTAATAAAACCAACATGGCCAAGGCGTGGGAAGGCTCCTCGAACCACGGCCTTGAAGGGGTGAAAGCTGCCCTTGTGCATTGCCGCTCTGGAGATGATGTTACAGGTCACAGATAACACACACATACATACACACACACACACACGCACACGCACATACACACACACACACACACACACACACACACACACACACACACACACACACACACACACCCCATCCAAACGCCAACAGCCGGGTAAAATAAACGTTCCAAAGTCAAATTCAACCTGAAACTCAAAATACATGTAGTTTTCATGAAGCCTCCAAAATCCTCTCATAGTATTCATAAAATCAAAAACTCCGACTACTTTCAAACAACATCTCTTTCTTCAACCTTTCTGTTCACAACAAAGAGTTATAAAGCTGCTGGTCTATGCGTCTCTACTCCTCTAACTTTTAATCCTCTCGCACATCCGCTGCCTCAATACATCTCGTTGTCACGCACGGAGAAACCTTCCTTATTCCTGGCCCCTCCGCCTCAACTCCCGCCCCTCCAATGTGTGCCCCGCTGCGCCGTGTGTCCTCAGTGAACTGCTGAGCGCCCCTTCCCAGCCCGAGACGAAGGGTGACACCAGTAATAGGGCTCATTATATACCATGAATGGGCGGCGATGCGACACGAGGAGCGAGGGAATAAAAGGACAAAGGGAGGGATAAAGAGAGGGGACTTTTTCATTCACATTAGATTCGCGGGACAGGACCGAATAAAGCCAGAAATAAGGTCGTTGATGCCAATCCCGGGCAGAGCGATGAAAGGGGATCGAGGCTTGAGTATATCTAAACAAAAGGGTGACAGAGAGGGTTCCCAGGAGAGGCACAGCGGCAGAGGGCAGGAGGAGCCACGCCTTGCTGTCTGTCGGGGTCCAGACAAAACCCCCCTCGGACAAAACCCCCTAGAACAAAAACCCCTTGGACAAAACTCCCTAAGCTAAAGTGCGAAATAGGACAAAACCCCCTCAGTGTAATACCATTAAAATTAGAAGAAAAAATATAATTTAAGCAATTTATTACTGAAGTAATCATGAAAAATATTATAATCTTTCTTTGTGTTTGTTCACTCCACCTGATCATTGTTTTGTCGGTGCTACTATAGCGTGGGGTCTATATCGGGGCCTGCACTCTACGCTCCCCTAACGTGCGGTCTACAAAGATCCCGCCTGACCTGACCTGACCTGACTACCCCATAGCTTTAATGTGCATTCTAAAAAGTCCACACCTGACCTGACCTTACCTGACCTGACCTGAGTACCGGGACTCTACTCAACCTTATAAAATAGGAATCAACGAAGTAATGTCTTTGTATCCTCCTAAAATTCAAGCCGAGAACATCAGTCTGACACACTTAACCCTCTACAATGCTGTTGAAAGAATTATACAGAAGTGTCATCTGGACAGAAGAAACAGCGGTTATGTCTTTACGTGAAAGCAATCTTCTGGACACACCACAAGAAGCAGAGCCTTGTCATCGATGTGGTAGTGTTATGCAAGGAAAAAAGGTGACAGGGGTGGGGAATGTCTTAATAAATTACTTACTAAAGTTTTGTTTTTTCTATAATACTCTACTGTATAATAGACAATATCATATAGCAATAGTAAGTTGCAGCCTCAAGTGTAAGAGTGTAGAGTGTAAATAGCGAGTAAGAAATGTAGACCGCACGCTATAGTGCAAAATGTCCCGGTAGACCGCACGCTATAGTGCAAATGTCCCGGTAGACCGCACGCTATAGTAGCACCGTTTTGTCTACCTGAGTACCGTAAATCCCCATGTACCGTAGATAACACTAAAGTCGCCAGGACAACGTTTCTTTTTTATTTACAGACGTGTGGTGGCGTTAATACTTAAATTTCTACATCCATGATTTCAGGAAAGTCAGAAGAGGCTATCTGGAGTGTCTGTCATTTTGTGTCTTCATCTGTCATATTATGGCTATAAATGAACAAATTACAAAAATATCAACCGAGTGGCGACGTTAATAATGGGCTACACTAAGGTCGCCATCTAGTGTTTATGTTCTGAGTGTCCTCCCGCCGTCGTCGTCGCCCGAAGAAAAAAAACGAGTAGTGTAATTTGAAACCGTATATACTTGCAGGTACAAAGCATAAAACAACGCTGAAACAGGGAAGATTATACAATCATGATATAAACTACTGCGTATCATCTTCAGTGGTACATACAAATCAGTAGTGATGCTATAATTCGTAATATTTGGCGGCTGGCGACATTATTGCAGCTGGCGACTAGTGTTATCTACGGTAGCTATAGGTAAAAACCTATCAAACCTATCAACACCTATCTATCAAAACCTATATATTATATAATGAATGTAATATTTTACATCTCAGAGAAGTGTTCATAAACTACAAATAATAAGAATAAAAATTATGATTTTAAAATTTCTAGTTTTTTTGTCCCAGGGGGGTTTTGTCCTCAGGTTTTTTTTCCTTGGGGGGTTTTGTCCTCAGGTTTTTTTTCCTTGGGGGGTTTTGTCCTCAGGGTTTTTTTCCTTGGGGGGTTTTGTCCTCAGGGTTTTTTTCCTTGGGGGTTTTGTCCTCAGGGTTTTTTTCCTTGGGGGGTTTTGTCCTCAGGGTTTTTTGTCCTAGGTTTTTTTTCCCTAGGGGGGTTTTGTCCTACACTCCAGTCTGGCGCTGTCCCTCCCTAGTATTAGCAGCGATCAGCTGAGCACAAGAATGACAAGTTTACAAGGTTATTAAGAAAGGGGGGGGGATTACATAGAAGGGAATGGTGTACAAGAATAAAAAGAACACAGAAATAAAATGAAGAAAGACATGATTGACTAATTTCCAAATATGGCAAAGTTCGGGTAACGCAGACAAGAAGAGCGGTGAGCAACAACCTCATTAATGTGACAAAAAAGAAGACTACAAGTGAAGAAAGAAAAATACCACGGTCTTTACTCTCATCTTTTTTAAGTTTGATTCACTGGGGGTAAAAAATGTACAGCCGGTGTGACCAGATTGTTGAATGGACAGGTAATATTATGTACAGACACACACAGGAGTCATTGGGCACAACACCGAAGCCTCGCCGTGCAGTTAAGACAGCAATGAGTCGCGTGTCACGTTACTTTCCCCGTAGTCAAACCCTCCTGAATTTTTTTTGAAACTTTTTGTAGGCTTTTTGTTTGACCTAACGGCACTCTATGTGGGAAAGAGAAAACTATTATTATTTTTGCGGTAGACTAAAATGGAAATGAAAAAAAGGCAAGAACACTAAAAGTCTAAAATACATCAGCACCGTGATAGATCAACGAGTCAAGAGTTACTATTGTCTGGGTGATGCATTTGTCCCGCTGTGACGGTGCGACCCAATGACTAATCCAATGAACGAACACCTTGGCCAGTCAGGTGTAGGAATAATAATTATAATCAGTCACCTGCGTGTCGTTAGTGTCAATGAAGCAATCAAAACGACATAGACCCACACACTTTCAGGAATCTCGTACTATCTGCTTTACAGGGGCTGGCAGCTAACGGGCTTTTTTCCCCTTGGCCAGTTCCTTCTGATGTAAAAAAAGAATAATCCACGACTGTATCGCCTGACATGACGTCCTGCACCACCATCACCACCACCATCATATCAACTACTAATACTAACATCATTCAGTGTCTTCATCCCCGCATAACATCGCCACAGTCACAAGAACTACCACGTGTAGGTCTCACGGCCTCTTGTAGCTTCCTTATTTTCTTATGTTCTTATGCCGCAACACTCCCAACACTTCATCAAGCCGCCTCGCCGCCCCCGCACCGTCAGCTGTCAGTGGCGCGGCAGGCAAAGGTTTCTGTCCGACAGACTTTCACGGGAGGCAGCGGCAGCGTGAAGAGCAGCCGCCGCCCCTCCCACCGTGGTTTGCTATAGGTGTCGTGATCACGCTTGGCAGAGCACCGTAAACGGCAAATAACCACCTCACGCCATCAGACACCCGGACTCCCTCTCACCTCCCCGCCAACACCTTCACGCCGCCTTCCTGGACGCGGCGACGCAAAAACACGTCGTGGCAGATATTGCTGCTATACCCTGAAGGCAAGCCACTTCCTCGCTCATTGCCCCGCCAGAAACGGGTTCACAATACACGTTAACTTATGTTTAAACGATGCCAATTACAAGCGATTGGAAGACACGAAAAACACAATTGGTTTACAGTTTGGAGAAAGAGGTTGAGGTGTTTGGGAGGGAGGAAGGGGAGGAAGGGGAGGCGGGGGGAGGAAAGAGGAGGCAAGGGGAGGCGGGGGTAACAGGGGTAGGCGAGGAAGAAGAAGCAACTTTCCCCAGTAACCTGTGACCCCGATGGCTTCCCTGCCTCCCACACACACAGCCTTCAGACCCTCGAACCTCCACCGTTGGCACACTTAAACCAGCTCATACACACACACGCACGCACGCACGCTTTTTTCCCTTTCTTTCCTCGGCCGCCGGTAAGACCTCATCACGCACACACACACACACACACACACACACACACACACCATAACACACACACACACACACACAAATGTCAGTCAGTTATCACTCCTAACATATATATTAACTTGCATAACTATTATTATTGAATTAAAACTATTATCACACAAGTGTAACAAGTACTACAACTACCATACATTATATTTTCATGTACTTAACATCAAATGAACCAGTGCATTTTTAGAAACATTATAAACATTATAAACATATAATTATATATCTATGTAATGTATATTTAATTATACGTTTATCTTTCCTCCTCTGTTTAACCGTGAGACCCATGAACACCTTGCACTCTCAAAGTATGTCACAGGACAAATGCTTAGTTGTCAGCATAAAGTATAGGATCAACAAGAAGTGATAAGAAGCCAGAATCACGAGGAGAAGAAGAAGAAGACCTCGGACATCGACGCTACAAACACGCTCTGCTCACTCGCCCCGTCCGACACTCCCTGGCTGTGCTCAAGACATTCATTGTACTTGGTTGTAATCTCTACGCTCCTTACTGGACTCTAAATAAATGTGTACAAAGCTGGAAGTACCAATTTAACTCATACCAGATAAGTCTCTACAATATACCGACTTATACACGCACACGCACACACACAACGACCCCGTCCTGTATACAAATATTTACTACATTCCAATTATATCACGCCGCAAAACCTTACTGTATGACAAAAAAAATTAGTAAAAAACCATCTCGTTCACGGTGTGTTTCATTTTGACATGTTACTGAGACGCCATATCACCTGGTTAATTAATCTTTCAGTGTCTACATCACAATGATCAGTACCTTGCACTTCCGTCATCGCCTCGACTGGAAGAAGGGAAAATAAGACCCGTAGCCAAACACTCCTCAAAAACACATTAACCCCTTGAAACTCAGAACGTAATTTCCATTGTTTTTTGGCTACCATTAGACGATTTTTAGTGACTATAAGCAATATTTTATAGATATGACCTATTTAATATCCTTGTCGACTTACTAAATTGGTATATTAAGTTACTTTTCGTAATTTTATGGCTAACAACAAACGATTTTTTATATAGCAAAGGAAAAATCTGGACGTGAAGGGGTTAATATGTGTAGGTTTTTTGTTCTACCTAACGGCACTCTTATGTGGGAAAGAGAAAACTACCATTCTTTTTTTTGCAGTAAAACTAAAAAGGAAATAAGAAAAATAGGCAGGAACCCCAAAAACAAAAAAGATATCAGTACAGTCAAAGAAGGAAATAAAAAAACCAAGAACACTAAAAAAAACAAGAAGACAGACATCAATAGAGTGATGATTCAGACTCAAGGGCGACATCAAAACACAAACCATCCCTGACACACGACAAGAGTTACTCACACGAGGCACCAAAGCGAGACAAAACTAGAAAAATAACCCACAATCATGATAAACAAAGCACATTAATGATAGATTTTCCCATAGCATTACAACTTATAATCACACACACGGTACGAGAGAGAGAGAGAGAGAGAGAGAGAGAGAGAGAGAGAGAGAGAGAGAGAGAGAGAGAGAGAGAGAGAGAGGAGAGAGAGAGAGAGAGAGAGAGAGAGAGAAGAGAGAGAGAGAGAGAGAGAGAGAGAGAGAAGATAAGATACTTTGATCCTATCTAGACACTTTGCAAGCACCAACTACAAGGTTATTGACTATACAAAGCGCCACCACGCCAGCACGAACTTGATGGACTCGAACCGCTGACCGAATGCAGGGACTCTACACGCAAGCTCACGACTCTACCAACCGAGCCACCCTGACGGGTTAGAGAGAGAGAGAGAGAGAGAGAGAGAGAGAGAGAGAGAGAGAGAGAGAGAGAGAGAGAGAGAGAGAGAGAGAGAGAATCCTTTCCCTGTTGTGCCCGACGTGACGCAATCTGACCACCACGACCCACCTGGCAACTAAGTGGGTTTTTTTGCTATCTCTTTGTTCCCTCATTGTCCCCCTTGGCTAGTCCTTTGTGGTGTATAAAAATATAAAATAAATCGTTGCCTCGACCAAAACATGAAAAGGAGAAAGAGAAGATAATGAAGCAGAATAACAGGAAAAAAAAGAATAAGAGCAAGAAAAAAAAGATGAAAAGGGAAAAGAAAAAACAGTAGCAGATGATGGTGAAGGAAAAGAAGAAATAGAAGAAACAAAAGATGAAGAAAATAAAATAAAAGGAAAAGAAGAGCGAAAAAGGGCAGTAATTTAGCTCGACCCTTCACGCCCAGAGGTTGACTTGGCTATAAAAAAACTGCATGTTGTCGAGCCATAAAATTACGAAAACTAACTGAATATACCAAATTAGTTAGTCGACAAGGGTATGAAACAGGTCAAATCTATAAAATATTGCTTATATTCACTAAAAATCATCTAATGGTACCCAAAATACAATGGAAATTACGTTTTGGGTCTCAAGGGGTTAACATCAACAAGAGAGAAATCAAATATATTCATAGAAAGTGTCTGCCTCTCCTTATAAAAACACTTCATGAGAAAAAAAAAATGGAATATATCTGAATACCAGCCATGTCCTCCTTGCTTTAGCAGAACCAAGCCTCTTTTTTTTTTTGCATATACTTTGGTCCTATTTGCTTTATATTGAAATTGATAAAGTTGAGCTTCGTGATATATAGGAAAATAAAAAAACCTCAAATGATATGATAACTATTTTGTACGCAATTCACGTTTCTAATCAACAAATTAGAAGATTTTAAGGACATAATAACCGTGAACCAACGTCTGTCTGTAAAAAAAAAAAAAAAAAAAAAAAAAAAAATACTGCAGAAAAAAATATATATCTGGACAAAAACAAACAAAATAAGAATAAATACTTCAGAAAAACAAATTGAGGACACGAGAAATTCCTGACCACGCTTGATTTCACCTGTTGTCCCATTATTGTCCCATTCCTGTCCCTCCGCCTGTCGTGTTGGTACATACATACATACACCTTCCAATACCTGGGATTCCTGGAGCTCATCTACAGGTCGTTCCCCCTCCCTGCACAAACCTCCTCAGTCATGCTCCTTTAAGCCCTAACCTAACCTTCCTTCTCTGTTAACTCACATATCCTTTTTCTCCTTATGCACTTTCACATCCTGGTATATAACACGTCGTAACTTTAACTAACCTAACCTTCTTTGTTAACTTTCATATCCATCTTTCCTCTTTACGCTTTCATATGCAGGTAACACATCGTAACTTTAAGCCCCTTGAAGCTCTAACTTACTAACTTTCCTTCTTTGTTAACTCTCATATCCTTCTTTTCTTCCTTACGCTTTCACATCCACGTAACACATCGTAACTTTCAAACCCATCGTAACTAATATCGTAACTTTAAGACCAAAACCATAGCGAGATACGAGAGTACATACATAAGGTGGCAACGAGCTTTCCTATATGATTAGCAGATGTGGTAATGTCTTAGTTTCTAACCTAACATTCCTTCTCTATTCACTCTCATATCTTTATCTTCCTCCTCACCATTTCATATGCACGTAACACATCGTAACTTTACGACCAAAACCATAGCGAGATACGAGAGTACATAAGGTAGCACCGAGAATTCCTTTATTAACAAATCGTAACTTAAGACCGAAACCATAGCGAGATACGAAAGTACATAAGGTAGTACCGAGGATTCCTTCATGATTAGCTACTATGGTAATGTCTTGTACTTAACTCTTTACAGCAACATCGTCGGCCCCTTCAGTGCTACAGTTATCACTAGCGTCACCATCATCATTATTTACTGCCTTCGTCACACACCCACTCACCCAGTCCCTCCCTCGCCCACTCCCTTCCTCAGGCTTTCCTCTGCATTCCTCACAGGGTTGCCAGTCATGTCTCCTCAGCCGATCAGACGGTACGAGTAAAGGAAAGAAAGTGACGAGGGAATCAGAGCATGAAACGTAGAAGTAACAAAATAATCTGAACTAAACTCCCCTTAACTAACCGCACTAAGTTTATTCCTTTGTTACTTTTTTTCCTATTTACTTTCCAATCATCAGACAGTACGTGTGTAGGAAAGAAAGTGACGAGGAAACAGCGACTCCGAAATAAGATAACAGTATAATTTAACCTTAATAAAACTAACCTTAGCTAACCTCACTTTTCCGCCATTATTTTAGTTTCTTGATACTTTCTATTAACTCGGCAAAAAAAATGTAGGAAAGAAAGTGAAGAGGAGAAAGAGCATGAGACGTCAAGGCAACATAATAACCTAACCTTAACTAACCTAATCTAATCTAACCTCACTTCTCCATTATTTTCTTTAAACAGGTAATCAATTTTTTTTACACGTAATTACGTAGGTAACAGAATAACCTAACCATGACTAACCTAACCTTAATCAATTATCGTCACTTTACTTCCGTTACTTTTCTTCCTTTTGACTTTCCGATCACTCGCCAGTAAGAATGTCAGACAAAAGATGACGAGGAAACAGCGAATCAGAAATAAGATGACAGAATAACCATAACTAAACTAACCTTAACTAACTCACTTCACTTTTGCTTCGTTACTTTTCTCTTGGTAGTCTACATATTTTCCGTCACCCCGACAGTAAACACCCTGCACTGCGAGGTACACTTCCCATCCCTCCGTCAGAAGGTTCCTCACATACACGTAGATTAGAATACTGATGAGCAGCTTTAGTGATGGCAGTGCGTAAAATACATTAGCGGGAGTCCTGAACGATGCTTAAAAGTCTCAATTATATGCGTTAATAGTCATTAAAAAAGGAAAGTGCAGTAGCTAATAGCACGAATAAAATGAGGCAATCAAATGAGCTAATAATCCTAAATGATCATACATAATCATAATTTCATAGTCATCAAAACCGGTTACACTACAAAATATTAGTCATTAAAAACCGTAAGTAGTATAGTACATAAGAACATAAGAAAGCTACAAGAGGCCGCGAAACCTACACGAGGTAGTTCCTTTACTTAACACTACCTACATCCACCATTCAACACCATCCATTAATTTATCTAGCCTGCTTTTAAAGCTCTCTAATGACTCCGCACTAACTACCTGTCTACTGAGTCCATGCCAATCATTCACCACCCTATTTGTGAACCAGTTTTTCCCTATTTCTTTTTTTAATCTTCGCTTTTCCGGCTTGAATCCGTTACTTCTTGTTCTACCCTGGTTAATAGCCGTAAAAACTTTTCCTACCTCTCTTTATTAAATTCCTTTAACCACTTAAAAACTTCTATCAGATCGCTCCTTACTCTGCGTCTCTCGAGTGAGTGCAAATTTAATAGCTTCAATCTCTTCTCAAAACTAAAGTTACGCATCCCTTGAATAATTTTGGTCATCCTTCTCTGCACTGATTCTAACATATAACGTATCTTCTCATATATAACTTATTTACTAACTGCATAGTCCGTCAGCACCAGCTTCGGCTATATGGGCATGCAGGCATTGCCATAGTATGGTAATGTTGCTTCTCTTGCTCTCTTCTACCGTTATTTTCATGCTCACTGCTCTTCTGAACTTGCTAACTGCATGCCTCCCCCCTTCCCGCGGCTTCGCTGCACAAGACTTTCTACTCATTCTCATCCCTATTCTGTCCATCTTCCTAATGCAAGAGTTAACCAGTATCTTTACTCTTTCATCCCTTTCACTGGTAAACTCTGGAACTCTCTTCCCGTTTCAATTTTTTCACCTTCCTACGACTAAAATCTTTTCAAGAGAGGAGTGAGAAAACACCTCCCGAACTAAATTGGCCCACCCCTCCTCACAGATCGACGTCAACATAATCATGATACTTTATATTATTATATGCTAGAGAATGTTGCTGCTCCTCACACTCACGCAAAGACTCGAGACCCTTCCTGAACCACTTGACAGCTGACTGGTATGTGTGTGTATGTATGTGTGTGTGTGTGTGTGTGTGTGTGTGTGTGTGTGTGTGTGTGTGTGTGTGTGTGTGTGTGTGTGTGTGTGTGTGTGTGTGTGTGTGTGTGTGTGTGTATTCATCTAGTTGTATTCATCTAGTTGTATTTTACAGGGCCAGAGCAATGCTCGTATGGCCCCGTCTCCATATCAACATTTATTTTTCTCATTCATCCTTAGTGTTGGCCGAAACCACCACTCCGGGAGGCGGGTCACAACCCCCGGCTAACACCCGGTACCCATTTACTGCTGGGTGGATAGGGGCTCGGGTTTTAAAGGAAACAGCCCATCTGTCTCCGCTCCGCCCGGGGATCGAACCCGGGACTTCTCAGTTGTGAGCCGAGCGTGCTTCCCCTACACTACGGAGTACCCCAACTCCGTGTTGTGTGTGTGTGTTGTGTGTGTGTGTGTGTGTGTGTGTGTGTGTGTGTGTGTGTTTGCGTGTGAGTGTGTGTGTGTGCGTGTGAGTGAGTGTGTGTTTGCGTGTGAGTGAGTGTGTGTGTGTGTGTGAAGGAGGGGCGGCACTCGATGGGGCGTCATGACGAAGGATGGCATGGCACTTGACACCCTCTTGAGAGAGAGAGAGAGAGAGAGAGAGAGGACGAGAGAGAGAGAGAGATGAGAGAGGAGAGAGAGAGAGAGAGAGAGAGGAGAGAGAGAGAAGAGAGAGAAGAGAAGAGAGAAAAGAAGAAGAGATGAAGAAGAGAGAGAAGAGAGAAGGAGAGAGAGAGAGATGGTGAGAGAGAGAGAGGAGAGAGAGAGAGAGAGAGAGAGAGAGAGAGAGAGAGAGGAGGAGAGAGAGAGGGGAGAGAGAGAGAGAGAGAGAGAGAGAGAGATGTAGTGATGTGAGTAGATGATGTAGTTAGAGAGTAGAGAGGAATTGTGAGTTAGGTGTGTGGGATGGGGGGGGGGGGGGTAGAGTCATCATTATAAGTGTTTGGTGTAGTGTTGAGATTGGTCACGTTATTGTGTGTGTGTGTGGTGGTGGGGGGGGGGCTACGAGGCATCCAAAAGGTCGCGTGAGGGGTCAGGGAGAGGTCAAATGAGGATAAGAGGTCATGTGGGGATCAAGTGGCGGGAGTGAAGGCCAGGCGTGTCTCCTGAGCCGCCCTGCCCCGCGCCCACTTGAAGGGGCGGCGCCGCTGGGAACCCCGGGTGACCGCCTGTGCTATCCGTTATCAAGGTCAGTCAACGGGTCACCAAGTCTGTATTACGTAAAGACTCGTTCACACATTAAGGTTATAAAGGTCAAGATCTAGTCTATTGATCTTGATAAAGGTTACATTCCAAAACTCCAAGCTCAAGTTTAGCCCCAAAATAACACTTTCCTCAGAATCCTCCCTTACCTAAGGCCAAACTTTCCTCACAAGCTTTCATAAGGGGTCACCAAGTCTGTATTACGTAAAAACTCGTTCACACATCACCTTAAGGGTATCAAAGGTTAAATTCCGAAACTCCCAAGCTCAAGTTTAGCCCCAAAATAACAACTTTCCTATCAAGCCTTATCCATTTCCATTTGTTTTGTTTTGTTACGGAAAATTTAAGGCAACACTAAGTAATAAATTTGCTTTAAAATAACAACACTTTCCTCTTAAGCATGATATATTGATTGTTTTTTTGTCCTCACGTCACATTGAAGACAAAACTAACAGTACTTAAATCATGTGAGTTAATATTAATCTTCCCTTCATGCAATACAAGCTTTCTAAAGACAAAAATAACGACAAATAAAAGTATACGTAATTACCTCCGGGATTCTTAGATTACAGCGAGTTCACCCAACGTTGATTTCTCCTCCGGCGACGAAAACCAGATCAAGTCCAGCAGGTTCAGGAAGATTTGGGCTAATGACACGACGCCACTTCCTCCTGACTCAATGCACAGCCTTTCACCTCCCCATCAACCTCCTGACAACCCTTCACCACCCCATCAACCTGCTGACATCCCTTCACCACCCCATCAACCTGCTGACATCCCTTCACCACCCCATCAACCTGCTGACATCCCTTCACCACCCCATCAACCTGCTGACATCCCTTCACCACCCCATCAACCTGCTGACAACCCTTCACCACCCCATCAACCTGCTGACAACCCTTCACTCCCCCCATCAACCTCTTGACAACCCTTCACCACCCCATCAACCTCCTGACAACCCTTCACCACCCCATCAACCTCCTGACAACCCTTCACCACCCCATCAACCTGCCTACAACCCTTCACCACCCCATCAACCTGCCTACAACCATTCACCACCTCATCAACCTGCTGACAACCCTCCACCACCATATCAACCTAACCTAACCTAACCCTTCTACTTTGCTATTCCCACATCATAAAAATCTACACCATTGTTTTAAACCCACATCCATGACAAGTAGTTTTATATTTCTTAATAGCACTCACCAACAAGATTTTCCTGATAGCAAATACTTATGTACCTTGAAATCATGTCTTTACAAAAATTCCATCATTGTTTAGATTCCATTCACGAGTATAGAATTTCCTTACTCAAGAACGTAACTCATCTTTACTCATAACACAACGCAGTCACTCACTCACTCACGTAATCTTTAACACAACACAAAACACACATTCATCTCCCCATCATTGTTTAGATTCCATTCATACGTATAGATAGAATTTCCTTACTCAAGAACGTAACTCATCTTTACTCATAACACAACGCAGTCACTCACTCATAAACGTAATCTTTAACACAACATAAAACACACATTCATCTCCCATCATTGTTTAGACTCCATTCATGAGTATAGAATGACCTTACTCAAGAACACAAACTCGACACAAATTTCACAAAACACACATTCGCATCCTCTTCATGGCCTCCAACACACTCACACAACCTTCCTTCCCCTCCTTCCCCCCCTCAACACTTTGCACCTCTTCCATCACACCTACACACAATCATCACCCGCGTCACCCTCCCATCGCTGTATTCACCCACAGTCACGGGAATATTACAAACACTTGATATTCCCACGTTTACCTCTCTCCCCTCCTCTCCTTACTTCCTTCTCTCACTCTCTTGCTTCATATTCAACTATTCTACGACTGTATCACCTTGCTAAATGGTTGCAAGTCTTTTTTTTTTCCTTCACGTGAAAGCCAATGTACTATTTTTAGTTATACTTTCTATTCTTCTTTCATTCATTCTTTCAATAATTCATACTTTCAACTATTCTATAACTTTATCACCTTGCTAAATGGTTGTAAGTTCTATTTTTTCCTTCACGTGAATGCTAATATACTTTTTAAACGATACTTTCTATTCTTTCTTCGTGATGTATTCAACTATTTGACAATTTTTCGTAATAATATCCCCTGCATAAATAAATCCTATCTTTTCTTGACTGTGAAAGCTAATAAACATTTTGAACGATACTTTCTATTCTTTCTTCTTGAGGTACAAAAGACAACACTAACACAAAGCTCTTAGAGATTTTCCAGAAACCCTCGTCGGCACACATCCCTTTCCCTTCCATCTCTTACACGGCTGTCAAATCATCGTAAATTGACGTATATAAAAACCTACACTCTCTTGTAAATTGCGCATAATGCATAAAAAAGCTCTTGCAGTTGCTTAATCTTGAGCCAACACGACCCTTGAGGTAAAAGAATGAGGAAAGGTAAACAGTCAGTCTATAAGGAAGAGGTATTAACTAAAGAGACGAAGTTGAAGAAAACCTATGAAGCGATATTAAACGTCAAAGGTCACAAGAAGAAGAAGAAGAAGAAGAAGAAGAAGAAGAAGAAGAAGAAGAAGAAGAAGAAGAAGAAGAAGAAGAAGAAGAAGAAGAAGATAAGATCTAGAAGAAGACAAACAAGGTATATGAGATATAGAAGATAGACAGAACTAGGGAGAATTACAATGCACAGGGAAATTGGAACATAGACAAGCTGAGGAAAAAGACGAGAGAAGTAATGTAGAAGAAGAAGAAAAGAAGAACGAGGGTAAAAGAAGAAGAAGGAAAAAAGGAGACAGAGGAGGAAGAAAAAGGAAGAAAAGAGAGAGAAGAGAAAGAAGACGAAGAAGAAGAGAAGTAAGGATAGAAAGATGATATAGGAGAGAGAAGAGACAGAAGAAAGAAGAACGAGAGGAGATAAAGATTGAGAGATGAGGCAAGGAGAGAACAAGGAGACAGGGAGGGATGAGACAAGGTAAGAACAGGCAGAGACGATAAAGATAGATAAGATAGTGAGGCAGGGAAGGAAAAAGGACAGAAAGGATGAGATACAGGAAAGAGACAAGATGAGCAGGAGAGAGATGAGAATAGAGCGATGAGACAAGGAAGAGAACGAGATGAGAAAGAGACAGATGAGGAGAGAGAGCAAGGAGAAGAGAGAGAAGGAAAAAGGGAGAGATATAACGATGAGACAAGGAGAGAACAAGGACATGAGACAGTGAGAGATAGTATAAGATAGGAGGCAGGGAAGAAAAGATGAGAAAAAAGGGAAGGTTATAAGCGATGAGACAAGGAAAAAACAGCAAAAGATGAGCGAGAGAGACAGATTGAGAAAGGCGGGGAAAGAAGAAGGAAAATGGGAGAAATATAAGGGATGAGACGACGAAAGAACAACAAGAGATGACAGAGAGACAGCGAGACATGTAAGAGATGAGGCAGGGAAAGAACTAGAAGACAAAAAGCAATGAGAGACAGACAGCGAGAGATGAGAGAGAGACAGCGAGAGATATAAGAGCTGAGTCAGGGAAAGAACAAGAGACAATAAGCAATGAGAGACAGACATATTGAGTGATGTAAGAGATGAGGCAGGGAAAGAAGAGGAGGAAAAAGGGAGTTATAAGCGATGAGACAAGAAAAGAACAGAGATATGAACTGACGCAGGGAATCAACAGCAGACAATAAGCGATGACACAGGGAAATAACACGATGAGATGACAAGCAGGGGATCCATCTTGCCATTCTTCGCCTTTCAACACCTCGTTCTCAAGGGGCTCACGCAAGGGCGGGCGTGGGAAGGTCTCGGGGATGGGACAGCGGGGGTGACACATAAACAGTGCCATTCATACACGCAACTCTATACACTTCTGCGTATATACCGGCAAGATCTATAGACTTTTAAAGAGTATGTAAATTATAGTATGTCTATCAATCTTGTATACCGGGATGCATATTGCCGTTCTCTGGAATAGTATGTGGGATGGGGATGTCTCTAGCCAATCACCGTTGTCCAAGCTCGTGACGTCACATGGGGGTGGAGCTTAAGTGATGGCTGGGTTTTAATCTATTTCATTTAACATCATTTATAAAGTCTAGGCTAGGTTAGGTTGGGTTCCATACTATTCCTGAGAACGGGAATATGCTACCGGGATGGCTGAGGGAAATTTAGTACAATTATGCAGCTTCTTCGACCTACAAGGGTACAAGAGGACATGAAATGGAGAAAAAATAATCAATAACAAACAGAAAAATAAGATGAAAAAAGCTAAACATATGAATTGAAATGATCTAAAAGCTCAATATTTGTTTTCCATTCATTGTTGTCTTCACTGACGCGTTCTTCATACTAGGCACAGACATACTATAGTTTCTCTTCTCTTTCACTTCGCTCATGTTTTCTCCACCGCACATAAACCCAAGGAGACACATGGTAGGGGAACCTTCATTACAACGCCCCCCCCCCACCCCCCTCTCTCTCCTCTCTCTCTCTCTCTCTCTCTCTCTCTCTCTCTCTCTCTCTCTCTCTCTCTCTCTCTCTCTCTCTCTCTAATTCTTTTTATTCAAACAGTAGCAACTAGATGGAGACAATTTTCTTCTCTCTCTCTCTTTTTTATTTTTTATTTAAACAATAGCAACTAGATGGAGACAATTCTCTTTCTCTTTCTCTCTCTCTCTCTCTCTCTCTCTCTCCTCTCTCTCTCTCTCTCTCTCTCTCTCTCAACGTCCAGGTGGCAACACTGGCTACACTTTCTGCCGAGAGTATACGTCAGCTGTAATGTGCAATGTGGTGAGGGCTTATGTACTCTCTCTCTCTCTCTCTCTCTCTCTCTCTCTCTCTCTCTCTCTCTCTCTCTCTCTCTCTCTCTCTCCTCTCTCTCTCTCCTCTCTCTCTCTCTTCTAGACTGACCTTGAACCTTCCTACAAAATTCCGATAACTAAAAAGATCACTTGAATATAACCCTGAGTGCAAAGAGGTTCAATGGTACCTGGAACTGTCGCCGATAGGAATTCTCGCCGCCGTCGTCGAGTGTTCCAATTCTTGATATTATAGGACCCAATATATACATTTAATCAAGTTTTGCCCGTGTTTCTGCATTCAGGGGTGAAATACTATCGTTAGCTTGATCAGTTAGGTTAACTTAGGTGCCAATGTCCAGGTTAGGTTAATATTTCCACGTCGGCGAGAGTTCTAGATTGGTGTTTCGGCGAGAATCCCCATCGGCGACAGTTCCATAAACCGGTTCAATAATCCCTCACATACTTGTACTCGTGCCGTTATATAGGATGATAAATGGACAGGATAATTATAAGCAGTGTTGTGTTAAAGTGTCAGTGTTTAGGGCCATGAGGCGACCTGGCACGCTGCTGTCAAGGTTAGCTGGCACGACACGAGCCTTGAGGTAAAAAACATGAGGAGTGGAGCAAGAGCAAGGTCTGTAAGGAAGTGTATATATAAGAAGGTCATTGAGGAGTCTATAAGGAAGAGGTACTAGATGAAGAGAAAGGACAAGACAAGGCCGAGTAATGACGATAATTACTAGAGAAAATAACTATACATGGGAAAAGAAGGGGGAAAAGTATTGTCCTCTACTGCCACACACGCGATGCTGAGGAACTTGAGGGAGGTGTGTGAGGCTGA
>JACEEZ010020100.1:763928-806428 GCA_016584305.1 Chionoecetes opilio
AGGCACGCGGGAGAGCGGCTGGGAACACAATCAACAGGTGGTGTAACGCGCCGCAGGGAGGGAAAGGTTGTCAACTTAATGCACTGAACTCAATGAGACTCTGCAGGTCAAGGTGATTCGGGCATTTTGCTTGAGAGAGAGAGAGAGAGAGAGAGAGAGAGAGAGAGAGGAGAGAGAGAGAGAGAGAGAGAGAGAGAGAGAGAGAGAGAGAGAGAGAGAGAGAGAGAGAGAGAGAGAGAGAGAGAGAGAGAGAGAGAGAGAGAGAGAGAGAGAGAGGAGAGAGAGAGAGAGAGAGAGAGAGAGAGAGAGAGAGAGAGAGAGAGAGAGAGAGAGAGAGAGAGAGAGAGAGAAGAGAGAGAGAGAGAGAGAGAGAGAGAGAGAGAGAGAGAGAGAGAGAGAGAGAGAGAGAGAGAGAGAGAGAGAGAGAGAGAGAGAGAGCGGGGAGAGTGTGAGAAAATCGGCACAGACCTAGCAGCTTTTTATATCTAATTAGCGAAGAAGAGTTTTTTTTACATATAATTAGTGAACATCATCCCGTATCGTAGATAGTTAGTTTGATTTCCGGAACGAGAACGGGAGATTAGAGAAGCAGGCTATCAGACAGGGCGGAACGGTAACTATAAACCTATGCATATACTATATATACCTATACTGGAAGGTAAGGATTAGCGTATTCGTAGGAAACTATCGCCATATAATTCAATAGTTAAGGAAGTGACAGTGTTGCTGAGAATATCTTTATTACTGCAGACAAAGCTAAATAAGGATGGAAGGCTCAGTTCACTTGTCTTTGTTGAGAACCGTGAGCGTAATAGAAGGTAGTAGTAGTAGTAGAACGTATAGTAGATGGTGTAGTAGAAGTTTTGGTAGTAGTAGTAGTATTAGTAAGTAGTAGTAGTATTAGTAAGTAGTAGTAGTAGTATTTCCTGGTGGAACGCCGACGTGAGTTTCGACAGGGGATGCTTGCAGCCTATGTTGATCTCAAGAAGGCGTTTGACTCAGTGCATCGTGAGTCACTCTGGGATCTTCTGCGACTTCGAGGGATTCCTGCAAGGACTATTGGTTTGATAACTGGTCTGTATTCTGGGACTGAGAGTGCTGTGAAGTGTGGGGCAGGTGTATCCAGCTTCTTTCCTGTGAATACAGGAGTGAGGCAGGGCTGCGTCCTTGCCCCATCACTTTTCAACGCTTGTATGGACTGGGTATTGGACAAGGTTGTAGATCAAAGTGATTGTGGAGCATCCGTCGGCAACACCAAGATCACTGATCTTGTTTTTGCCGATGATGCAGTAATCTTTGCTGAGTCGCTGGAGGTCCTGGTGATGGCTCTCGAGGCGCTGCACGAGGAGGCAAAGCCTTTGGGACTTGAGGTCTCCTGGCTCAATCAAGACCAAGGTCCAGGTATTTGGAGACTTACTAGATGAAGCAGTACAGTCTGTTCATGCGTGTGGCGAGGACATTGAGATCTTGGAAAGTTTTACATACCTTGGTAGCGCAGTCCATAATGACGGCGGGTCACGTCAAGAAGTCTTACGACGGATTGGCATAGCCCACGGTGTTATGGACTCGCTCAGCGGGAGTATTTGGCGTTGTCGGTACCTGTGCAGGAGGACAAAGATCCGGATCTTCAAGTCGCTTGTGATCCCTGTCTTACTCTATGGTTGTGAGACATGGACACTAAATAGTGACTTGAAGAGACGAATCAATGCCTTTGGTAATAAGTGTCTTCGCAGAATCATGGGGTATCGCTGGGATGATTACGTGTCAAATCAGCGATTGCACCGTGAGACTGAATCGAGGCCTATTACCTGCATAGTCCGTCAGCGCCAACTTCGGCTATATGGGCATGTGGCACGCTACCCTGAAACCGATCCTTCCCATCGGGTTGTATCTGTAAGAGACAATCCGGCGTGGAGGAGGCCAAGGGGGCGCCCACAAGGCTCGTGGCTGGGGCAAGTTGATGTTTCTTGTCGAGAGCTGCGAGCTTTATGGGAAAGGAGCCTGCATGGGAACTCGCGCGTGGTGACCCCCGGGAGTGGCGTCGTAGGGTGGGCGAGGCGACGCGCCCCCCGGCGTATGCCCCCAATGATTGATTGAGTAGTAGTAGTAGTAGTAGTAGTGGTGGTAGTGGTGGTAGTGGTGGTAGTGGTGGTAGTGGTGGTAGTGGTGGTAGTGGTGGTAGTAGTGGTGGTAGTGGTAGTAGTAGTAGTAGTAGTAGTAGTAGTAGTAGTAGTAGTAGTAGTAGTAGTAGTAGTAGTAGTAGTAGTAGTAGCAGCAGTGGCGTCACCGCGGGGGGGCTAAGGGGGACTTAGCCCCCCCAAGTCAAGGACTCAGCCCCCCCAAAATTGCTGCTATGCTATTATAGTAGCCTGCTACCCAAAAACAATAAAAAGGAATAAGGCAGGGTAAGGCAGTGGGTGGCAGGGTAACACAGGACGGGAGGCAGGTTAACACAGGATGGGAGGCAGGTTAAGGCAGTGGGAGCCAGGGTAAGGCAGTGGGAGGCAGGGTAACACAGGACGGGAGGCAGGTTAAGGGAGTGCGAGGCAGGTTAAGGCAGTGGGTGCCAGGGTAAGGCAGTGGGAGGCAGGTTAAATCGGCTTTTAGTTACTTTATCATGATCATGTACTTTATTCTGTTTAACTACAGTATCCCATGTACCTGTTTTTGTGCAATAAGGGAAATACCTTGAATATATTGTAAGTTTTTATTTATATATTTTTTTCATTATCAAGATAAAACCTTACTGAGAAACAAACCAAAAACATACATTGTGCAATTCCTTTGTGTTTGTTAGTGGAGAGAGAAAAATGGCAATTTTATTATTTTGTATAAACAGAATAAAAATTTTCTTCAAATTATCAATTTTTTTTAATATGGTATGATGTATGGTATAACTCTATTAATTTATGTGTCATGTAATTAAAGCTTAATTCCACTTTCTTCTCTTTTCTGGGCCTCAAAATTACCCTGGAACTGATTAATTTTCAAAATTACCCCCCGACCCCCCAGCTGGATAGCCCATCACCACCCCGGGGCTAAAGCCCCCCCAAATTTTTTTTCCTGGTGACGCCACTGAGTAGTAGTAGTAGTAGTAATAAGTAGTAGTAGTAGTAGTAGTAGTAGTAGTAGTAGTAGCAGTAGCAGTAGCAGTAGCAGTAGCAGTAGTAGTAGTAGTAGTAGTAGTAGCAGTAGCAGTAGTAGTAGTAGCAGCAGTAGTAGTAGCAGTAGCAGTAGTGGTGAGAGCAAGAGCTGTGCGAGAAGAGTGACAGCAGACTTCATAGCGGGGGTTTTCTGGCGCTTGATGACATAACAAGCTACGCAATACACACCAAACAGTTACTTTCTCAAGACTGTTTACAGACACTGATGCGGAACTTCTGGATGTTATTCCTCAAAACACTTGATTACTTCATGATCGTTAAAAGCTGCTCGTCATTTAGTTGTTATTTAAGGCGCCAATTAATACCTACCTGGTGGTCTAGATAGCTCAGAGCTTCCCACATTCCCACAAGCTGTCACCACGTTTAAAAAATACTCAGAGACGTCTTTTTTTTTTTACTTTTAATTGTGAGAATGTGATCTTACTTTATGTATCTTAAATGCGGTTAGTTTGAATTTTTGCTTTTAGTAGTGTTGTTGAATTTTTAGATCGAGCTGATAGGGAATGCCATATACATTACATGGATTTATATTTCAATGTGAAAATAATACTGAGGCGCGTCAACGTTTCCTATCAAAAAATGTTATAGACACTTGAAACTTTGGTTAGTTACTGTTTAGAGTCCATTTCTGGTCCATGAGTAATTTGGTATATTGTGTAATTTCTGTTGAAGCATTTTGCGGACAATGAAATATATATTTTACTCGATACCTTCTATTATACAAAAACTGCTTTTTACATCCAGATGAAAACTATCGAGCTTTGAGATTATTATTACATTCATTGACATATAGGTAGCTTTGATGCATACAGTTGTGATCCTGACTTGTTGTGTCATCTCTGTGTACCAACTAGGCTCGGTAACCAGTCATCCAAAGGGTCATGTAACAACCCCTTCACACCCAGATCTTTCCTTTGCTATATAAAATTATTTGTTATTAGCCATAAAATTACAAAAAGTAACGGAATATACCAAATTAGTTAGTGGACAAGAATACTAAGCAGGTCATAGCTATAAAAAATTGCTTATATTCACCAAAAATCGTCTAATGGCACCCAAATTACTATGGAAATTACGTTCTGGGTCTCAAGGGGTTATACACGTCAGGAACCCTACACATGAGGTTGAGAACACGTAGGTGAGTTTGAGGTTCTGCATTCCTCCTCCCGTCGCTTTTTTAATCTTATTATATTACTTAAAGTTATTAATCACACAGATGGCTTAAAAGGTAGATAAGTTAAGGCAGTAAGTAAGGAGCCCCTCAGCTCACGGCCTGAATTATGGTTACCCACTTGCCTTCATGACACCCCTTTCAGACCCAGAACGTAATTTCCACTATAATTTGGCTGCCATTAGACGATTTTGAGTGAATATAAGCAATATTTTATAGATATAACCTGCTTAGTATCCTTGTCCACTAGTTAATTTGGTATATTCAGTTAGTTTTCGTAATTTTATGGCTAACAACAGACGATTTTATATAGCAAAGGAAAGATCTGGGCGTGAAGGGGTTAAAACTGCGACATTACGAAGCAAATACCTCGATTAAAGCTAAGTAGAAAATAAATATAATTTCACGATAGAGAAAATAACTTAAACAACACCATTAAATGCATTTCTTGAGATCTTGAACATTTACTGCCTTAACTAATCTACTTTTGAACTCAACTGTAAGCTTAATAACTGTTATAAAAATATATAATAAGGCAGACATTCCATAACAGTGAAGACACGGCAGGTATTCCGCCTAGATAACGGTAGGTAGGTGGGTGGGCGAGTCCCTCCTCACCGCTATTACTTCATGCACGGTACAGATTCCCCAGGTACGCTCTTCCCCAGGCGGCGGCGGGCGTGCGATGCGGTGGTGCTTACGTCGCCCCGCCCACCCACGCGTGTTACCTAGGCTTGTAGAGGGCGAGGGACGATGATGAGGGCACAGCCACAGAGTTGCAAACCTTTGTTGCCAATATGCGAGTTTTTATTTGATTATAATTATTCATTTATTCATTCCAGTAATCTAATCCTTGGCATTTCCATCGTACCGAGCACACACACACACACACACACACACACACACACACACACACACACACAATTATATTTACAAACACAAATTTCTTACATTACAATTTTTTATCTTTTTATCTATTCATTAAATCTACTATTATTACTATTATTATTGTCAGGCTATTATAATTTTGCGTTTTAAGTTGCCTTTAACTCTGTGGGCACAACCTTAAGACTAGGTGTATGTATAGTATGTGTGTCTTTGTTCAGTTGTCTGTAGAAAAACACTCCATCCTTGTTTATTAGCTATTAGGCAAGAGTACTCGTGAAATATATACGTGTCATTTACTGATAAGTCTTCATTAGTGTCTTCAAGCGTCTATCTTTACGGAAGAACGTGTTAATAATGTGGTTTTGGGCTAGAGAATTAAGAAAACACTGTGTATGCTCAAAGGCTTTAGAAAGTATATTATAAGCTTTGGATGAGGGGGTGTCCGTATATATAACGTGGCAGGTGGCGCGTGCTGTGGCCTGAGTGCACGGCGATCAGATCATGACGGCGATTAGATGCAGGAAGCGGCGTTAAATAAACTTGCTGATATGACGCCCGAAACAGCACAGCCAGAGGAGCAAAACTTGTAGGTGTGTTAAACTTGTTAATATGACGCCCAGAACAGCACAGCCAGAGGAGCAAAACTTGTAGGTGTGTTAAACTTGTTAATATGACGCCCAGAACAGCACAGCCAGAGGAGCAAAACTTGTAGATGTGTTAAACTTGTTAATATGACGCCCGGAACAGCACAGCCAGAGGAGCAAAACTTGTAGGTGTGTTAAACTTGTTATTATGACGCCCGGAACAGCACAGCCAGAGGAGCAAAACTTGTAGGTGTGTTAAACTTGTTATTATGACGCCCGGAACAGCACAGCCAGAGGAGCGAAACTTGTAGGTGTGTTAAACTTGTTATTATGACGCCCAGAACAGCACAGCCAGAGGAGCGAAACTTGTGTACAGCAATATGGTGAAGCTCATGTTCCGTCACATTAATTCATTTCAGGATCAAGTTACGGTTTGGTGTTTATGTTGCTACTCTTCCTTCTTATCTCCTATCATGACTAATTTCTTCGTGTCTCACTATCCTAAAGTTCCCCTAACATCATCCATCCCTAGCCTCTCCAACCTCTCTTTTCTTCTCATCAAAATTGACTCTTCTTTGTCTCTTAGTTTTAACCCCTTGAGGCCCAGAACGTAATTTCCATTGTAATTTGGGTACCATTAGACGATTTTTTAGTGACTATAAGCAATGTTTTATAGCTATGACCTGTTTAGTATCCTTGTCCATTAACTAATTTGGTATATTCAGTTTACTTTTCGTAATTTTAGGGCTAACAACCGACGATTTTTTTTTATAGCAAAGGAAAGATCTGGGCGTGAAGGGGTTAAGTACTTCACAGTGTTTTTCTTCATCATCTAGCCCAAAACCACATGCATGATACGCTTTTCCGTATACACTCACTCAGAGACCTAATGAAGACAAAACAGTAAGTGACACGTATGTACATATTTCACGAGTACTTTTGCCTGCCAGCTATTCAACAAAGACTGATGTTCAAGTATGTATAGAGTTTTCTTTCATTCTCTAGCCCAAAACCACATAAGTAACACGTTCTTCCGTAAACAAAGACGCTTTAAGACACTATGTAAGACTTATCAGTAAGCGGCACGTACATATTTCACGAGTACTTTTGCCTGATAGGTAATAAATAAACAAGGATGGATGGAGTGTTTTTCTACAGCAAACTGAGCAAAGAAAGATACAACATACACACCACGTAAACAAACAAACTCTCTCTCCTCTCCCAACACACTCTATCTTGGCGCCTACTCTCCTCCCACACCAACATCGGAAACAGCAGAACATAAACGCGGTGATTCTTGAGGCGTAACACACAGTACGATCCTCTACGCGCTCCCGGTGTTTTATGAACTTAGGGTTGGCGGGGCTGTAAAGTGCTTGATTCTTTTCTGAGCCATGACTTTAAAGGGATTAGAATCGTGTTATAGCGAGCGAGCGAGCGAGCAGAGAGAGAGAGAGAGAGAGAGAGAGAGAGAGAGAGAGAGAGAGAGAGAGAGAGAGAGAGAGAGAGAGAGAGAGAGAGAGAGAGAGAGAGAGAGAGAGAGAGAGAGAGAGAGAGAGAGAGAGAGAGAGAGAGAGAGAGAGAGAGAAGACAATACACTATGTAATGGAAGGAGGAAAATGAGAGAAAAAGAGAATGATGAGAGAGAGAGAGAGAGAGAGAGAGAGAGAGAGAGAGAGAGAGAGAGAGAGAGAGAGAGAGAGAGAGAAACAGGACAACAAACTGTACGTAATGGAAGATAGGAAAAGATAGTCTGGCATAACAGGTAAACATGACACACAGGGTAGCCAGCGCGTGCCTCTACCTGTCCGGCGACCATCTATCTTACGACCCGCGTTATTATCTACCCACCCATCTCCCCTCCCTCCCTCGCGCCTCCCCTTCACTCACCCATCTCCCCGCCCGCCCGACCCTCCCTCACACCCCGTCGCCCACCCATTTCCCCGCCAGCCAGCCAGCCAGCCCCTCTCTCGCCCCTACCCCTTACCACCCGTCTCATCACTGCATACCACCCACATTCCTTCCATAACCTCCTCCTCCTCCTCCTCCTACAAGCCCGTTCATCTCTTATAAACGTATAGATATAAGTTTAGTATAAGTTTGTAATACAGTTTATCTTCAGGTTTTATGTTAGGCTCATGTAAGTTTTTGTAAGAGATGTCAATAAACTTCACTTAACTTCCTCCTCCTTCAACTCCTCCCATTACCGCTACTGTAACATCACCTTCACCACCACTGTCACCACCAAGAATCACCACTACTACCACCTACCACCCACATTCCTTCCACCTCTTCCTCCTCCTTCAGCTCCTCCCATTACCGCTCCTGTAACATCACCATCACCACCACTGTCACCACCAAGAATCACCACTACTACCACCTACCACCCACATTTCTTCCACCTCCTCCTCCTCCTCCTTCTACATCTCCTCCCATTACCGCAACAATAACATCACCACCACTGCCAACACCAAGAATCAAGAGTTGTTGCTGTCTGTTCTTCCTTCGTATTCCTTTGTATCACCACCACCACCACCTCCAACTACTCCTATTACCGCTACTATAACACCACCACTGCCATCACCACTACTGTCACCACCAAGAATAAAGGGCTGTTGCTGTCTGTTCTTCCTTTGTATTCCTTTGTATCACCACCACCATCACCACCTTAATACCTCCTCCTCTTACATCTCCTCCTATTACCGCTACTATAACACCACCACTGCCATCACCACCACTGTCGCCACCAAGAATCAAGAGTTGTTGCTGTCTGTTCTTCCTTTGTATTCCTTTGTACCACCACCACCGCCATCACCACCTCAATACCTCCTCCTCCTACATCTCCACTACCGCTACTATAACATCACCACCACCACCACCATCACCACTAGTTCCGTCATCACCTAGAATCACCACTACCATCACCATCACTTCATTTTTTTGCTATTATTTTACCTCTAACACGTACAAACTATACTGGTAGAAACTAGTCACACAGGTAGCCTCGTTTGGCCTAGAAGGGATGTTTCGGTATGTTCTTCCTTTGTATTCCTTTGTATACCACCACCACCACCACTATCACCACCTTAAAACAAAACCAATGCATAGCTTCTTTTTTCATATTTACGAGAACTGAGACAAAACATAGTAAACCTATCTACATTCTGACAATAGTTTCGCTTTGATACAAATAGGAATGATGAAAACAAAGTAATATTGACGCCTGCACTATAATGAGTCTTATCTATTGTGGTTTTCAATGTTGCGATGAAGATGAAGGAAAAATAAATAGATAAATCAAATCAAATGACATGTAAAAAAAGGGGTTTGGTCAGTCCACACGCAGCTTCCTACTTGAAGTTTCGTAATGCAGGAAGTACACGTTTGAGGGAGGGGACAGGTGGCGAGGAGGAGGAGGAGGAGGAGGAGGAGGAGGAGGAGGAGGAGGAGGAGGAGGAGGAGGGTACTATCAGGAAGAAGTTAAAAGGAAAAAAATCACAAACGGATGAAGAAGAAAAAATAGGAAGAGAGAGAGAGAGAGAGAGAGAGACGAGAGAGAGAGAGAGAGAGAGAGAGAGAGAGAGAGGAGAGAGAGAGAAGAGAGAGGAGAGAGAGAGAGAGAGAGACCTAACAAAATTAAATGACAAATGGGGGAAGTAAATCGAGAAAGAGGACGAGTGGGAAGTAGTAGTAGAGCGGCCTTTTGTCGGTCACTTTGCCAATGTAGGTTACGCATCCGTAGTAGTGCCTGGAGGGGGGAGGGGGGAGAAGGTGGGGAGTGCATGGAGGGGGGAGGGATGAAGGGGGAAGGAGGGAGGCAGGGGGAATGCCTGAAGGAGGGAGGAGGAGGGAGGGAGGGAGGGAGGGGGAATGCCTGAAGGAGGGAGGGAGGAGGGAGGGAGGGAGGGGGAATGCCTGGAGTGAGGGGGAGGGGAAGGGGGAGAGGGAGGGGGTAGTGAGGGGGGGAAGGGAGAGGGGAGGGGAGAAGGATGAAGGGGGTGATGGAGGGGGGAGAGGGAATGCTTGGAGGGGGGAGGGATGAAGGGGGGAAGGAGGGGGAATGCCTGGCGTTAGGGGGAGGGGAAGGGGGAGAGGGAGAGGGGAAGGGAAGGGGAGGGAAGGGCGAGGGGGGGAGGGAATGTATGAGTAGTAACATAATAGAAGGAAGGAAGGAAGGAAGGAAGGAAGGTTAGGAGCAGGAATAGAAGGAAGGAAGGAAGGAAGGAAGGAAGGAAGGAAGGAAGGAAGGAAGGAGGGAAGGAAGGCTAGGAGAAGGAATAGAAGG
This sequence comes from Chionoecetes opilio, assembly GCA_016584305.1. NCBI lineage: Eukaryota > Metazoa > Arthropoda > Malacostraca > Decapoda > Majidae > Chionoecetes > Chionoecetes opilio. Next base: position 774,021 of record JACEEZ010020100.1, read on the forward strand.
AAGGAAGGAGGGAAGGAAGGAGGGTTAGTAGCAGGAATAGAAGGAAGGAGGGAAGGAAGGAAGGAAGGAAGGAATGAAGGTTAGAAGGAATAGTAGGAAGGGATTGTGAGAGAGCAAAAATGGATGGCTAGATAAACCTAGACAGACAGTCGGAGGATAGATAAATACAAATAGACACAGATACAGACAGACGGACAGATCTATAGTTACAAATGGATGTAGAGAGAAAGACAAAGAAAGATAGATAGATTAACTGATGGATGGTGCAATGAAGGAAGGAAGGAAGGAAGGAAGGAAGGGAGAGAGAAGGAAAAAAATACGATATAAAAGTTAAAAGAAAGATGAGAGAGAGAGAGAGAGAGAGAGAGAGAGAGAGAGAGAGAGAGAGAGAGAGAGAGAGAGAGAGAGAGAGAGAGAGAGAGAGAGAGAGAGAGAGAGAGAGAGAGAGAGAGAGAGAGAGAGAGAGAGAGAGAGAGAGAGAGAGAAAAAGGAAGGCAGGTAACAGCTTCGTGGCCTGAGGGTGTTCAAGGCTGTACACGTCAATATACGTTCAACCCCCACCTTGCCTCTTACCTCTTTTGATTCCTTCCTTCCTTCTCCATTAACCCTACCCCCCTTCCTTCCTTCTTTCTTTCAATAATTTAGTACCTCTGCCTTACCACCCCCTTCCTTCCTTCTGGACTTCCTTCCTTTCTTTCTTTCAATAATTTAGTACCTCTTCCTTACCACTCCCCTTCCTTTCTTCTGGACTTCCTCCTTTCTTTCTTTCTTTCTTTCAATAATTTAATACCTCTGCCTTACCACTCCCCTTCCTTTCTTCGGGACTTCCTTCCTTCCTTCCTTTCTTATATAATTTAAACCTCTGCCATCCGCTAACCTCTCCAACCTTTCTTTCTCCATTCCTCCTCCTCCTCCTCCTCTCCTCCTCCTTTTGCTTTTCCAACGAAGAACAACAACAAGAAAAAGACAACAAGGGACTAAATATATAAGATAATAAGATAATAGAGGAAAAGGAGGCTAGACAAATAAAGAAATACATTAAGGGTGTGTAATGAACTCAATCTGATAAACAGTAAATAAGACACTGATTTTTTTTGGCGCAAGATAAAAAAAAAAATGCGGAAGATGAGATGAAATAAATATTAATGCCTAAGAAAAAGGATTAGACGTGATAAATAAAAGGAGGGGAAGGATTCACTAAAGACGTTATGCAGTGAAGTTGATGAAGGTGACTGAGAGAATTAGGGAGTGAATGAAGTTGAGTGAGTGAGTGAGAAGTTTGAGTGAGTGAGAGATTTGAGGTGAGTGGAAGTGAGAGTTTGAGATGATGTGAGAGTGAGTGAGAGAGTTGGTGAAGTGAGTGAGTGAGAGTTTGAGTGAGTGAGAGTTTGAGTGAGTGAGAGTTTGAGTGAGTGAGAGTTTGAGAGTTTGAGTGAGTGAGAGTTTGAGTGAGTGAGTGAGAGTTTGAGTGAGTGAGTGAGAGTTTGAGTGAGTGAGTGAGAGTTTGAGTGAGTGAGTGAGAGTGAGTGAGTTGAGTGAGTAGAGTGAGTGAGTGAGTGAGTGAGTGAGTGAGTGAGTTGAGTGAGTGAGTAGTAGATTGAGTGAGTGAGTTGAGAGTGAGTGAGAGTGAGTGAGTGAGTGAGAGTAGAGAGTGAGAGTGAGTAGGATGATGAGTGAGTGAGTGAGTGAGGAGTGAGTAGAGGAGTGAGTGAGTGATGAGTGAGTGAGTGAGTGAGTGAGTGAGTGAGATGGAGTGAGTGAGTAGAGAGGAGGAGTGAGAGAGAGGAGAGAGATGAGAGAGAGAGGAAGAGGAGAGAGAGGAGAGAGAGAGAGAGAGAGAGAGAGAGAGGAGAGAGAGAGAGGAGAGAGAGAGAGGAGAGAGAGAGAGAGAAAAAAAAAAAAGCGAGGCGAGGCAGGTCCCGGCAAGACAACCATTCAACAGAGTTCCTATTTCACCCTCGATTATCAAGATGAAACTCAACCACCAGGAACGTGAAGTGAGCCGCTCCTAACTCACTCCACCTGACTGACTGACTGACTGATTGACGACCTAACCGGATGACTGACAAGGTACTTGACTGACTGACTGGCTGGCTATATACCTGTTTTGTTGACTGATTGAACTGACTGACAAGGTATGTGACTGACTGATTGATGACGTAACCGGATGACTGACAAGGTATGTGACTGACTGACTGACTGACTGACTGGCTATACTATATGTCCCCTAATGGGCCTATATTATGTAATTTTTTGTTTTGCTCTAGTACTTAAGTTAACTCCTTGTCTTGTTGTTGTCCGTCAGGGTGGCAAGGTTGGTAGAGACGTGAGTTTGCAATGTGTAGCGTCCCTGCGCATTCGGTCAGCGGTTCGAGTCCGCCTAGTTCGTGCTGACGTGGCGGCGCTTTGTATAGTCAATAACCTTGTAGTTGGTACTTGCAAAGTGTCTAGATAGGATGAAAATCTTATCTTATCTGTCTTGTTGTTGTTGTTTTTTCCTGTATGCCTCCGGGCGATGATAAAATTATTATTATTATTATTATAATAGCGGTATCGTTGACTAATTTAACTGACAATAGAGACATGACTGACTGACTGATTGTTGAAATGTAGATAGCCGCTGTTATACTTTCGAATTCTCTCCACAAGATGAAAGTTAGAAAAGAAAGTCACAAGTCAACAATGGATCAGGAGTGAGATAACAACAATAGCTTTAACCTAAATTTTGATCATTTAGTAAGATAAAAACAATAGCTTAATAACCTAAAGTTCTTATCAGTTACCTTTCCTTCGTCATACTTTCTGATTACTGGATTAGCTAAGTTAGTGAGGTAAGTGGATAGTGGTGTACTAAGACTTTGCTTAATCGTACACTGAGAGAAATAAGTTATAGTTATATAATATAGGTAAGTATAAGTTATAGGTTAGGCTAGTTATGGATGGGTGTATATCTAGACGTGACAGAGGCGTGAGAGTGTGCGTTCCTTTCGTCTCTCTGGCGGTTTGTGAGTTGTTAATACTTTATTGACTGTTGGGAGTGGCTGTCTGCTGGTCGAAATTGACTGTTGGGAGTGGCTGTCTGCTGGTCGAAATTGACTGTTGGGAGTGGCTGTCTGCTGGTCGAAATTGACTGTTGGGAGTGGCTGTCTGCTGGTCGAAATTGACTGTTGGGAGTGGCTGTCTGCTGGTCGAAATTGACTGGTACTAAGCGAAGTATGCATGACCGTGAACTGGGTGAGGAAACTAACTTAATTGACTGACCTGATTGACTTAAACTGATATAATTGACTGTGTAGGTGGCTGATGGAATGTGATCTGAAAAGCTGAATGATTTTATTTAATCATGTATCGATCTATATTGCCTAATGGTTGGTTAGAATAATGAATTGTTATGTAACGATAAATGGCCGACTAACTGTATTTAATCATGGTAACTATCTGTATTGTCCTCTGATTGGATATACTTATGGACTGATATATAGGTAACCAATCGTATCGTTAACTTTGATATGAGATGGGAAAAAACACTTTTATAAACTAAACTCTGGAAGTCTAAACCTGACGCCTAATACTTCACCTTCCTACGACTTGTATATCAAAAAGAAGTATTTAAGACACCTCCTAAACTTAATTAGTCAGCCCCTCTAGAACTCCTTTGCCATCTACTTTACGGAAACCGATAATATACTGAATTTCTATGAGGTGTTTTTTCTTCCTCTGGGCCAGTTTCCAATGACGTATAAAAAAGTTATTAGTTGCCTGATCAAAACACTCGATGGAAAAGCCAGGAACATCATACCTGCCAATAATCAGGAGAGAAACAATGCACATACATCATACACCTAATTATCATGATACACGTCTATTCTGATGACAGTGCAGGAAAAGGTCAACATTCGCAGGTCAGGTCAAGGGTGCCTGGTTTGGGTAACACTCCCCCCCCGCCGCCCCCGCCCCTCTCTGCCCCCCAACAGTGCCACGAGTAATTGTATCCCACACAAAGCCGTTCTTACCCAAGCCCCCTTAGGCTCCTGTATACCCATGCATGATAATAGAATGCAGTTATTATAATGTGTGTGTGTGTGTGTGTGTGTGTGTGTGTGTGTGTGTGTGTGTGTGTGTGGTGTGTGTGTGTGTGTTGTGTGGTGTGTGTGTGTTGTGTGTGTGTGTGTGTGTGTGTGGTGTGTGTGTGTGTGTGTGTGTGGGTGTGTGTGTGTGTGTGTGTGTGTGGTGTGTGTGTGTGTGTGTGTGTGTGTGTGTGTGTGTGTGTGTGTGTGTGTGTGGTGTGTTTTGTGTGTGTGTGTGTGTGTGTGTGTGTGTGTGTGTGTGTGTGTGTGTGTGTGTGTGTGTGTGTGTGTGTGTGTGGTGTGTGTGTGTGTGTGTGTGTGTGTGTGTGTGTGTGTGTGTGTGTGTGTGTGTGTGTGTGTGTGTGTGTGTGTGTGTGTGTGTGTGTGTGTGTGTGTGTGTGTGTGTGTGTGTGTGTGTGTGTGTGTGTGTGTGTGGTGTGTGTGTGTGTGTGTGTGTGTGTGTGTGTGGTGTGTGTGGTGTGGGGTGTGTGTGTGTGTGTGTGTGTGTGTGTGTGTGTGTGTGTGTGTTTTCTCAGGAGCCCTACTACTGTTATTCCTCCTCCTCCTTCTTATGAAATTTCACAACGAGGGCGAGTGCATGCAATACAAAAGTGAGAAGAAGACAGGCGAGCACAAAGGAAAAGAGGAGGTGTGAATATCAACTAGAAAGAAAATCAACACGAAAAACAAAAGATAAAAGGAAAACTGGGGAAGGGAAGGAGGGAAGGGAAGGAAGAGGGGAGAGGAAGGGGAAGGGAGAGGAGGGAGGGGAAGGAGGGAGAGGGAGAGGAAGGGAGGGGAGAGGAGAGGAAGGGAAGGGAGGGAGGGAGGAGAAGGGAAGGGGAGGGGGAGGGAGAGGAAGGGAAGGAAGGTTGGGGAGGGAGAGGAAGGGAAGGGAGGTTTGGAGGGAGAGGAAGGGAAGGGAAGGTGAGGGGAGAGAGAGGAAGGAAGGGAAGTGGGGGGGAAGAGGAAGGGAAGGGAAGGTGAGGGGAGAGAAGAAGGGAAGGGAAGGTTTGGGGAGGGAGAGGAAGGGAAAGGAGGTGAGGAGGGAGAGGAAGGAAGGGAGGGAAGGGGAGGGGAGAGAAGAAGGGAAGGGAAGGTGAGGGGAGAGAGGAAGGGAAGGTGAGGGAAGGTGAAGGAGGGAATGGAGGAAAGGAAGGGAGGAGGAGGAAGGGGAGAAGGGAGAAGAGAGGAGGGGAGAGAGAAGAAGGGAAGGAAAGGGAGTGATGAACGGCAGGAGTTCCCACGATGGAGGGGAAGGTAAAACTCCGAACAGATCCGTCCTGGCAGCCTCTACTCCTCACACTACTCCCACTCCCCCTTCGTCCCTCCCCTCATTACTCCCACTCCCCCTTCGTCCCTCCCCACCTCCCCTCCCTCAGCCCTACACCACACTAACATATTCCCACTCATGCAGTGCCTCAAATACAGCCTTGCGGGGCGTGAGCGTAATGTGCACTGACCCAAAGCCTTTAGAATCAGGAAGCCTATTTCTAAAAGCTCGCCACTGTTAATTCGTTTATAACTTCGAACGTTTATTTATTTTTCTATCTAAATACTTGCGTTGCAGTCTCATTATCGATACAATTCAGTTTGTGTATATTTATTCTATACTGGTATCACGTTTTGCATATAGATTTTAGTTAGGTTCTATTACTTTATGACTTAAAAATAGGGTTGATTATGCTTGGATACGGAAAAGAGGAAGTTTTTTCCTTCCGCCTTTTTTTACAGGACGACAAAACCACAGCGTTCAGTTACAGGACATGTGCGCCGGTGTCGTGGGCGGGGCTGTGGGCGGTCGTGTTACGGTGTGTGGTGATAATAAGATCTACTCGCACCCTCTCACCGCCCACCCACCTACCCACTTGTCCCACCCACCCACCACCTGTCCCGCCCAACCTGTCAGCCACGCTTTCCCGCCGCCAACCGGACAGTGATTCACCACACACTTGCCATGCCTGGCGTCTCAAGATCCAAGAATGTCAGCCCAAGAAACTCGTCTTTTGAGTGCGCCACCCCGTTCACGTCCCGTTCACATCCCGTCTACGTTCCGTTCACATCCCGTCTACGTCCCGTTCACTTCCTGCCCCACCCCGTTGATCACGTTCCCACCCCGTCCATGTCCCCGCCCCGCCCCGCCCCGAGCCTTGTGTTGGAATGCTATACGTAGTGACCCGGGCAGGATTTCAGAGGCTGATCGCTGTCTCTCGGGTGGCAACTAGACGGGGTGTCGAGTTTTTTTTACGTGACCGACGGACGGTTCATTACCTAAGGGGTCGACAGATAGCATACACTTTTGTTATATAAACCTGAAACATCGAGAAAGTGGAGAGAATAGATAGATAGCAGCTCGTGATTCCTTCATTACACTGCTCAACAATCTAAAAACATTCAAAAAGCGACTCGCCCAAAAAATATAAAGTAATGAGAATAAAACACTAATCAAATATGAGTAGAAAGTTCCTTAATTTACCAGAGAAAGTTCGGAGACAATGACGAGAATACATCAGTCTTCGCCCGGTACAATGGATACAATGAGCAGAATACATTACTGAAGAAAGTTTGGATACAATGAAGAAAGATAATACGTGAGACCTTCCTGAGTGATTTGTGGACAGGTGATCGGCAGGTAAGCAAGGGTTCTTTGATTAGCTTCTGTATTTATATATATTTGTTATTTGTTTCGTATAATTTCGATTTAGTCCATAATTCATGTCTTTCTTTCTTTCTTTCTTTCTCTCACACACAGACACACACACACACACACACACACACACACACCACACTCCTGTATATCCACACATTACCCATAATCCTTCCACAAACACATTTACATTACACCGCCATACATCCATACAGAAGTAGTTTTGTTATCCCTTTCCCCTCTCTTTACACACACACACACACACACACACACACACACAGTATCCTATATAATTTGCGTGGTGGTGAGGGTGTTCTGCGTGAGGGGGAAAGAAAGGGAAGTGAAAGGCGCTACAATGTTATGCGGCAGCCAGTGAGAACATAACATAAGAACCTAACACAAGAACACTGTAAAAGCTCGAATGACCCACTCACGACAGCTCCTCTATACATAAAAACCTAACACCCATCAGCATCCTTATAGCTATCCGACCTACTCTTCAAACTATCTATTGTCTGAGCTGACCAGGAAAATTGAAGGTAATAGTAAAAACAGACAATTTCTGGTCTGATTCATGAATGTAACGACAATGAAGACTTGTTATGAAAACTTGGTTGGTTGGTGTTTGTTATTACGCCTCCCAACCCTCGTAAAGAGTCCATGCTGACCACGCCACAAGACGAATGTAGGACGTTTCGGCCATGGACGTTTGAGCCATGGGACACCAAACACTATACCTTAAGTGGACGTTTGAGCCATGGGACACCAAACACTATACCTTAAGTGGACGTTTGAGCCATGGGACACCAAACACTATACCTTAAGTGGACGTTTGAGCCATGGGACACCAAACACTATACCTTAAGTGGACGTTTGAGCCATGGGACACCAAACACTATACCTTAAGTGGACGTTTGAGCCATGGGACACCAAACACTATACCTTAAGTGGACGTTTGAGCCATGGGACACCAAACACTATCTTAAGTGGACGTTTGAGCCATGGGACACCAAACACTACCTTAAGTGGACGTTTGGGCCATGGGACACCAAACACTATACCTTAAGTGGACGTTTGAGCCATGGGACACCAAACACTATCTTAAGTGGACGTTTGGGCCATGGGACACCAAACACTATACCTTAAGTGGACGTTTGAGCCATGGGACACCAAACACTATCTTAAGTGGACGTTTGGGCCATGGGACACCAAACACTACCTTAAGTGGACGTTTGGGCCATGGGACACCAAACACTATACCTTAAGTGGACGTTTGGGCCATGGGACACCAAACACTATCTTAAGTGGACGTTTGGGCCATGGGACACCAAACACTATACCTTAAGTGGACGTTTGGGCCATGGGACACCAAACACTATACCTTAAGTGGATGTTTGAGCCATGGGACACCAAACACTATCTTAAGTGGACGTTTGGGCATGGGACACCAAACACTATACCTTAAGTGGACGTTTGGGCCATGGGACACCAAACACTATACCTTAAGTGGATGTTTGAGCCATGGGACACCAAACACTATACCTTAAGTGGACGTTTGAGCCATGGGACACCAAACACTATACCTTAAGTGGACGTTTGAGCCATGGGACACCAAACACTATACCTTAAGTGGATGTTTGAGCCATGGGACACCAAACACTATACCTTAAGTGGATGTTTGAGCCATGGGACACCAAACACTATACCTTAAGTGGACGTTTGAGCCATGGGACACCAAACACTATACCTTAAGTGGATGTTTGAGCCATGGGACACCAAACACTATACCTTAAGTGGACGTTTGAGCCATGGGACACCAAACACTACCTTAAGTGGACGTTTGGGCCACGAAACAATGTTGGTTTTTAATGTCCTTTTGCTTATATGTCGCTGTTATTTGTTTTATGGCCTTTTGTATATATTTTGTACCGACTGCAGAACTAACCTAACCTTACCTAACGTAACGTAACCTAAATATAATGCTACGGGAGGGTTGAGAAATGCTAATGCTTATTATATTAAAGAATGTTCTTGTTATTTTCACATTTTGCCCCGTGGAGCAAATGTCCTACCTTTCGTGGCCAAAACGTCCTACGGGTGGTGGTCCATGGCCCAAACGTCCATAGTCGAAACGTCCGGTCACCCCACAAAACATAAGAACATAAGAAAATAAGGAAGCTACAAGAGGCCGTGAGACCTACACGAGGTAGTTCCTGTTACTTAACACTATATACCTACATCCACCTCTCTTCCCCATCCATGAATTTATCCAGACTCCTTTAAAAGACCCCAATAGACTCTGCATTGACCACCTGACGACTGAGTCCATTCCAATCATTCACCACCCTATTTGTGAACCAGTTTATCCCTATTTCCTTTTTAAATCTACGCTTTTCCCGCTTGAATCCGTTACTTCTTGTTCTATACACACACCATGCATGCAAGATTCACTCAACCCAACACAACCCAGCGTCTCCTCCACCTTATTAACATACTTTACTAGTCGTTCTCCTTCCTGTGTAGAAACAATCGGTGACGCTCAAGGCAACGGAACAAGAGAACGAGCCAAGGGAAAATAATAGAAAAAATAACATGCACAGACTGATATATGACTGTTTGTTTCTCCGGAATGAGTTGGTGGGAAAATGCAGCTTGGAATAAGGTCAAGACTTGCTGGGTTATACGTTATTTTTTATCATTGTTCTGTATTTCAGTGTTCTTTTTATTCGTGTACACCCCCCTTCTATGTAATCTCCCCCCTTTTTTTTCATAAACTTTTAAAACTGGAAAAAAAACTTGTATGCGTTCGTGTTCCGGTCACGTGGCTCGCTCAGTCTGTGCTTCGAGTATGTCTTAACACCACAACAATAACATAACGGATGAAAAACTTGCTTCATACACACTGTCGCGTTAATAAATCCGGTAAGCAACACGGCTGTATGAAGTAAGAATTAATCATGGGACCAACTTTTGTGTGAGTTGGAATATTTGCCAATTAACATTTTACTGATACTTATTGGTTATGGTGATTGTTTTGTAATATCTAAGTGAAGGAAAGACGATTCATTATAAGTAGTTAACCCCTTCACGCCCAGATCTTTCCTTTGCTATTAAAAATTGTGTGTTTTCGAGCCATATAATTACGAAAAGTAACTGAATATACCAAATTAGTTAGTCGACAAGGATACTAAACAGGTCATGTCTATAAAACATTGCTTATATTCACTAAAAATCGTCTAATGGTGCCCAAATTACAATGGAAATTACGCTCTGGGCCTCAAGGGGTTAAGCATAGGCGCTTTAAGTAAAGTTATCGCTGGACGGTGTATCACTACTACTGGTCTGGGGTTTTGTTTTGGAACAGCTAGTGTGCTCTCAAAGACGGTCACAACATTGATACAGACTTGCACGTTGTTTATAAGTCCTTCAACAATATGATGAAATGTTACGCTGCATCGAAATCCTTCTCAAACACACGACATAGAATAAAAAATATAAGCAGATCTTATCTTATGAGTTTGCAGCAGCCGGAAATGGTATATATTTAGGAGTCACTCACTGATTGGTAAGTCGGACGAAATTTGCATTAACCTTCAGCTTAAAATGACTGTGTGATATTAAAGGTGATTATCTGAACCTAAGTCACGCACGAAAGACTGTACAACTGTAAAAGACTGTAAATCACTGAAAGACTGTAAAACCTTCCTTGGTGACTACTTAAGAGAGGCAATGTTATAGATGCCCTTGTGATACTCATATAATCAAGACAAAACTAAGATTTCTTTTCTAACGACACTCGATTTATGAGACTTCAATGACTCATCCTACCTATTGACAAAGTAAAGAAAGAAGAATGTGGACTCGAGAACTTGAGCGATTTTGTTCATATAACTTGTTGACATAAAATCAAACAATTGCAGATCATGAAAACTTCCAGTGTAGTGACGCATAGCAAAGTTTCTTACCCAAGTCAGTAATGTATATTTTCAAGGAAGGTACAGTTTTCCTGGTTTCTCTTGTTGTGTTTACTCATGAACTTCAGTCAGCAAACAAGCCGTGTGTTTGTCTGCTGCTATCAGATTCTCGCTTTGCCTTCACAGGGATGGAGTATTCGTATTCGAATACACTTGAATACAGTATTTAGGTGTATTCGTATTCGAATTATTGTTATTAAAAATCAAAGTATTCTAATTCGTATTTGAATACTTGGGCAAAGTATTTGTCGAATAATCAGAAATTTATAATCAGAAATAACCATTCATTTGACTGTGAAGTATTAACTTCAAAAATACAGAAGTGGTGCATTAGGGCACGCTGTAAATATTGTGACAAAACAATGAACCATTGTTTATGAAGACCAGTGCATAGCTTTATTACACTGATGAGTTACACCTAGAAATAATTTTTCTTACAAAAAGTATTCATGAATGCATCCATGAATACTTCCATGAATTATATTCGTATTTGTATTCGAATTCATAGTATTTCATCGTATTCGTATTCTTAAAACTTTGTATTCCCGAACTAAATTGGCTCACCCCTCTTTTTTATATTATTCTCTTACTGTCTTCTTTATAGGGACTGGCAACTAAGCGGGCTTTGTGTTACCCATTTTTTTTGTGCCCTTGGCCAGTCCTTTGTGATGTAAAAAAAAAAAATTTAAAAAAAAAAAAAAAAAAAAAAAAATAAATAAATAAATAAATAAATAAATAAATAAATCGAATACTTAACTCTTGTATTCACTCCGTCCCTGGCCTTCAGTCACTACCTACTGATTTTAGTTAATGAAATCACTTGCTCGGCTTCTTTAAGTGTGTTAAGTCTTGCTGCTGCGGCCTCGCGGTGTTATTAGTTCAGATTCTATATATGTTTCCTTACTACTTTAGCTTCTGTCTTGTTAACTAAGAAGCAGGACGCGAAGAGAAGAGCAATTCAAAATTACTACTATCTTTCACAGCTTATACTGGAGGTATTCCGATCGTATAATATGTTACATTATTGAAACCAGGACGATGGAAGCGACGGTAATCTAGGAACAATGAATGCGCTGAATGAATGAATGCGTTGGGTCGATAGAGCATAGCAAATTGGAATGACTCGGACACAATATCAGAAAAAAACTTGACCATTCCAAATCAAAGCAGCAACAGCAAGATTTCACCACCACCACCACAACAAAAACACACTCACCTTGGCAACAGAGGGAAGCAGCGACGCAACCTGAAACATAAAGACGAAAAAAAATCAGCCACAAAATATAGACTTCAAACAAAACGTTGAAAATTGCCAAATAGGTTATCATGTTTGAGCTTCCTGATTCACGCTGACAACTACTTCCATCTTTGCTTCAGGCTCAAATAAAACAATAAAAAAAAGCTACCATTTTCAGTTACAAAAAGTATGAGTTATATATCCCCCAACAATCCTAATAAGAAACCCTCTAATTTCAATCTCCTTCATAAACACGAACCGCTATTTAGGCATACTACATGACCGAAATTCAACATAAAACAAACAGCTTGACATCCTTCCAATAATAATAATAAGTCAATCATCATCTAGTTCATAAACACACACACACACACACACACACACACACACACACACACACACACACACACACACACAAGCATTAGGTATACAGGCGGGAACCAACGTAGCCACAGAACCATAAAGCCCAGCAGCCCTAATGAGGACGTTACCGCGGGCACCACCACCACCACCACCACCATCACCCGCCCTCCCAGGTGTTGCAGCAAGTGTTAGCCCATGCACGCGGCCCTCAGGGAAGAAAGCCCCGCAAGAGGTGGCTTCACACGCCCTCACACCCCATTGCTTCTGTTTCTGAGCCGTAACACCCACAGGCGGGAGGGTGTGTGAAGGGCTGGAGGTATTTTTTTTTTTGTTTTTTTACGTTGAGGAAGTTGAGTTGAAGTTTTTTTTACGTTGAGGAATACAAGGAACCCTGTGGCGGATTTTTTTTGGGGTGTTGTAAAGGTATGCAGTGTGTGTGTGTGTGTGTGTGTGTGTGTATGTGTGTGTGTGTGTGTGTGTTGTGTGTGTGTGTGTGTGTGTATGTGGTTGTGTGTGTGTGTATGTGTGTGTATGTATGTGTGTATGTGCGTGCGTGATGTGCGTGCGTGCGTGCGTGCGTGCGTGCGTGTGTGTGTGTGTGTGTGTGTGTGTGTGTGTGTTTGTGTGTGTGTGTTGTGTGTGTGTGTGTGTGTGTGTGCATGTGCATGTGTGTGTGTGTGTGTGTGTGTGTGTGTGTGTGTGTGTGTGTGTGTGTGTGTGTGTGTGTGTGTGTGTGTGTGTGTGTGTATTGTTGTGTGTGTGTGTGTTGTGTGTGTGTGTGTGTGTGTGTCTATTCCTCCTCTGCGTCCTTTTTTTTCTCCCTCCCAATTGCTTGCTCTCTACAGGGGCCTTATCCGCCCATGTATGAAGTATGTCTCACATGTTTGGGGAGGATCCACTCATATAGCTCTCCTAAACAGGGTTGAGTCAAAAGCTTTTCGTCTCATCAACTCCTCTCCTCTGACTGACTGTCTTCAATCCTTAAATCACCGCCGCAATGTTGCTTCTCTTGCTCTCTTCTACCGCTATTTTCATGCTCACTGCTCTTCTGAACTTGCTAACTGCATGCCTCCCCCTCTCCCACGGCCTCGCTGCACAAGACTTTCTACTCATTCTCATCCCTATTCTGTCCATCTTCCTAATGCAAGAGTTAATTCAGTATCTTTACTCTTTCATCCCTTTCACTGGTAAACTCTGGAACTCTCTTCCTGTTTCTATTTTTCCACTTTCCTATGACTTAAATCTTTTCAAGAGAACAAGTAACAACAAGACACCTCCCGAAGAAGAAGAAGAAGAAGAAGAAGAACAGAAGCAGAAGCAGAAGAAGAAGAAGAAGAAGAAGGTGTTGAAGGGAGAAAAAAAGTGAGGAAAAGGGGCGTGGCAGACAGACAGGCTTAACATGCGTTCGGTTCTCTGGCGGCAACAAATCAAGTCAGACAGAAGGAGGGTCGTGGCGGTGAAAACCTTCCCTTTGTTGCTACATAACAACAAGACACCTCCCTCACTAAATTCAGGGTGGCAAGGTTGGTAGAGACGTGAGTTCCCAATGTGCAGGGTCCCTGTGCATTCGGTCAGCGGTTCGAGTCCGCCTAGTTCATGCTGACGTGGCGGCGCTTTGTATAGTCAATAACCTTGTAGTTGGTACTTGCAAAGTGTCTAGATAGGATGAAAATCTTATCTTATCCCTCACTAAATTGGCCTACACCTCTGTTTGTATTTTATTCTCTTACTGTCTTCTTTATAGGGACTGCCAACTAAGCGGCCTTTGTGTTACCCATTTTTGTTGTGCCCTTGGCCAGTTCTTGTGATGAGAAAAAAAAAGAAAAAAAAAAGTTGTATTTTACAGGGCCTGAGCTACACTCGTACGGCCCCGTCTCCATAGCTACATTATTTTTTTTATTTGCTTCATTTGTGTGCTTCCTGTGTGCGGCGTGTGCGTGTGCGTGTGCGTGTGCGGTTTTCAACTCTCGCTTCCTTGTCTTCACCTCGCGCGTCTGGTAAACTCTTGCCAACATTCAGTACACTCGAGGACAGCCGCGTCAACACAGCGGCCAGAAGCTGTAAACTAAGCGTGATCTTGTTTGCACCATCTGACCGGAAGATGAGAGAAAGGCGGAAGCAAAGGAGGAGGAGGAGGAGGAGGAGGAGGAGGAGGAGGAGGAGGAGGAGGAGGAGGAGGAGGAGGAGGAGGAGGAGGAGGAGGAACTAAATTTTCGTCCCCATTTCTACTCTTCCTACTTCTTCCCCTCTCCCTCCTCCTCCTATTCTCTGTTCCTTCCTTCGAGAGTTTTAGCAAAATATTAGTATACTTAGTTTATTAGTTTAGCAAAATAGTTTATCCATATTCAATGTAAACTATCAAGCCCTTTTATCAGGAGACAGGTGTGATACTGTGATAGCAGCGCGTCCTGTCTCATTTTCGATATTTATGAATATTGTTGTTACGATTAATCCTTACGATTATCTTGTTTTCATTTGCACTTTTGAGAATCTGGCCTTACGATTATCTTTTCTTTAATTGACTTTTGAGAACTCTTACGATTACTTAGTTTATTGTCTTTAGAAGCAAATTAGTTTTCATTTCATTTGAGAACTGGCCTTACGATTACTATGTGTTATTTTACTTGAGAATCGCGCCTTACATTTTCTTATGTTTAATATTGTTTTGAGAAATCCCTTACGATTATCTTGTTTTCATTTGCACTTTTGAGAATCTGGCCTTACGATTATCTTATGTTTTAATTTGTACTTTTGAGAATCTGGCCTTACGAAATTATCTTGTTTTAATTTGCACTTTTGAGAATCTGGCCTTACGATTATCTTATGTTTTAATTTGTACTTTTGAGAATCTGGCCTTACGATTATCTTATGTTTTAATTTGCACTTTTGAGAATCTGGCCTTACGATTATCTTATGTTTTAATTTGTACTTTTGAGAATCTGGCCTTACGAAATTATCTTGTTTTAATTTGCACTTTTGAGAATCTGGCCTTACGATTATCTTATGTTTTCATTTGCACTTTTGAGAATCTGGCCTTACGATTATCTTATGTTTTCATTTGCACTTTTGAGAATCTGGCCTTACGATTATCTTATGTTTTCATCTGCACTTTTGAGAATCTGGCCTTACGATTATCTTATGTTTTCATTTGCACTTTTGAGAATCTGGCCTTACGATTATCTTATGTTTTAATTTACGCTTTTGAGTAACCTGTTAGTGAGACCTTCTTACGTCATCTTATGTATACTGTGGTGCCTCAGGAGTATACATGTGACAGTTTGTTGGGTTACGTGTCAGAGCTTGTATTGAGTCAGAGCTTGTATTGAGTCAGAGCTTGTATTGAGTCAGAGCTTGTATTGAGTCAGACCTTGTATTGAGTCAGAGCTTGTATTGAGTCAGAGCTTGTATTGAGTCAGAGCTTGTATTGAGTCAGAGCTTGTATTGGGTTTACAGCAGCGGCTTATTATTTCACTGGCTGGCTGACTAAAATCTTCCTGGTGTGTTTTCCCTGTAGGAGTCAACAAACTAACACCTTTTTCCCTGATCTGAGACTCGAGGAACGGCTCACTGCTGTGTTTGTATTGATCTGTCTCCTTGATGTCCGGCGAGGAGGAGGAAGGGAAGGAAAGGAGGGACCGATATAAACAGGTGACTTCCGGCGCGCTCCCACCCACCTTCACACACACACACACACACACACAACACATACACACACACACACACACACACACACACACACACACACACACGCATACACACACACACACAATACGCATACCTTTACAACCCCCTAAAAAATCATGCCGCAGGGTTCTTATAGTATATATTCCAGCCCTGCACACACACACATACACACACACCTAAACACCCCTCCCCCCCACACACACACCTACACACCTAAACACACACACCACACCTACACATACACTCACACACACACACACACCACACCCACACACACACACACCTAAGCACACACACACACCTACACATACACTCACACTCACTCACACACCACATCCACACCTACACTCACCTACACTCACACACACACACACACACACACACACACACACACACCTTAATACCGTCTTGCAGGGAGGTGGAGGAAGAGGACCGGGAGCTGAGCGGGTCTTGGCTGAGGCTGGAGCAAGACATGGACGAGTTGAGGCTAACACTGTCCGCCCGCCCCACCCCTCGGCCCGGCCCGGCGCCCGACGAGGAGGAGGAGGCGGAGGAGCAGGTGTAGGCATGGCTGGAGGCGGAGGAGAGGCGTGTGGTGGGCGTGGAGGGCGAGGAGAAGGCCGGGGATACGTCACAGCAGTCTGGGCGCCGCGTCCCGCCTAGCGCCGAGGAACTGCGGTACGGCGACACCTGCACGTACTTCAGCATCTGTAGGAGACAACGACAAAACACCTGTACTGACGCAACACAGGGCATGACAACACTCAAACACCTGTACTGACGGAGAATTAGTTTAGGTTGGGTATTCTAAAGGCTTTAGTTCTATCGTGCATGCCTATTACTTATAGCTATAACTTACTTATACTAGAGTGACTGTAGAATAAAAAAAAAGTGAGAAGGCTCCTACACGTTCACCCGACAGGAAAAAAATAACTATTGTATCTATTCAAGTAATACGGGAGAATTACCCTAATGTTAAAAAAAAATACATGACGTTTGAAGTTAATGAAAAAAGCTTTAATCAGAAATTATTCAGTAATTTAGGGCAAACATCTGAGCCATAGTAGCTTATAAATTAAACTAATCGTGTTGGGGTGTAAAGATGAGACGTGAAGGGTAGTCGCATCCAAAAGAGCCGTCGCAAGAAGTGTTCTTATGAGGCGCTATTGGCAGACAGGTGCATATTCGCCCGGCTTCCTCGCGTTCGTCTTACAGACAAATCGGTGCTACTATAGCGTGCGGTCTACCGGGACATTTTACACTATAGCGTGCGGTCTACATATCTTACTCGCTACTTACACTCTACACTCTTACACTTGAGGCTGCAACTTACTATTGCTATATGATATTGTCTATTATACAGTAGAGTATTATAGAAAAAACGAAACTTTAGTAAGTAATTTATTAAGCACAGGCCGATATTCCCCACCCCTGTCACCTTTTTTCCTTGCATAACACTACCACATCGATGAAGCTTTGGGGTTCAAGATGCTTCCGTAAAAACGCTGTTCTTCGTCAGATGACATCTGTTAATTCTTCAACAGTATGTAAGAGAGCGTCAGCAGACGATTTCTCGCTGATTAGGAGATACGGATACTCGTGATCATTAAAAGGTGAGTGGTCCGGTACTAAGGTCAGGAGTCAGGTCAGGTGTGGACTTGTAGATCAATTAAAGTTCTGGATAGTCAGGTTCAGTCAGTCAGGGGATCTTCGTAGACCGCACGTAGGGAGCGTAGACTGCAGGCCGAGTAGACCCACGCTATTTTAGCACGACATCTATCCAGCAACATGTTAGCGCACGCGATTAGTTAATAAATCAAGCCTTTTATCAGTGCTCGAGGCTTTGTTAAACACGTGGTTATCAGAGCAGGAGACACACGTGGTTATCAGAGGAGGAAGAAGAAGAGAGAGGACTTGAAATAGAAAGAACAAAAGAAGAAGAAGAAGAACAGGTAAGAGTAGACAGGAAGAAGAGAGAAATAAGAATAAGAACAGCAAGAGAGAGAAGAAGAAGACATGAGAAGAAGAAGAAGACAGAAGAAGAAGAGACAAGAAGAAGAAGAAGAATGTAGAGAACGAGAAGAATGAAGAAGTAAGAAAGAAGAAGAAGAAGAAGAGAGAAGAATGAAAAGAAGAAGGAAGAGAAGAAGAAGAAAAAGAGAAGAAGTAAGAGAAGAAGAAGAAGAAAAGAAGAAGAAAGGAAAAAAGAAGAAGAAAGAACAGGAAGAAGAAGAAGAAGAAGAAGAAGAAGAAGAAGGTGTTGAAGGGAGAAAAAAAGTGAGGAAAAGGGGCGTGGCAGACAGACAGGCTTAACATGCGTTCGGTTCTCTGGCGGCAACAAATCAAGTCAGACAGAAGGAGGGTCGTGGCGGTGAAAACCTTCCCTTTGTTGCTGCATAATGAGCTCTGGGGTACTAATTTTTGTCCATATAATCATAGAGGCGAGGTTGTCTTCCTGTTTGTTGACCCGCCAGACACACGTGAATAATGACATGAAGAAAAAGTGTGCAGATAAAAATGAGGTTGTAAAAAGATAGGCGAAAAAAACATGGAAAAATAGGAGAAAACAATTGATGGAGTGATGTCAGTGCACAAGCAGACATCAACGAGGCGAGATTGATGGAGATGTGCGACTGAGAATGAAGTGAGGAAGGCAGGAAGGGAGACAAGAGTAGAGGAAGTGGTGTGAAGGGAGAAAGTAAAGGCAAAAGAGAGTGAAGAGAAGAGTAGAAAGTAATACAAGAGAACAATCAGCATAGACATAGTCTGTCTGCTTATAATGAGGTAACAACGAGAGGAAGAAGAAAAGAGTAGGAAGAGGAAGAGGTGAAGGAGGAGTAATGGATGGGTTTACGGGAGGAAAGAAGCCTGAGACGACAGATTGAGGTCACGCGTTGATGAAGAGGCAAAGGAAGGAAAGCGACCAACGAGGCATGAATAGTATATGAAAAAAAGTGGGGAAATGAAAATGAGGTTGTGAAAAGATACATGGAAGAGGAGAGAACATGATAAAAAGTGTGGTGGTGAAAATGAGGCTGTGAAAAGATACGTGGAAGAGGAGAGAACATGATGAAAGTGTGGTGATGAATGGGCTGGAAAAGATACGTGGGAAGGCAGGAGAGAACATGATAAGAAGTGTGCTGGTGAAAATGAGGTTGTGAAAAGTACATGGAAGAGGAAGAGAACATGATAAAAGGTGGTGGTGAAAATGAGGCTGTGAAAAGATACATGGAAGAGGAGAGAACATGATAAAAAGTGTGTTGGTGAAATGAGGCTGTGAAAAGATCGTGGAAGAGGAGAGAACATGAAAAAAGTGTGGTGGTGAAAATGGAGGTTTGAAAGGATACGTGAAGAGGAGAGAACATGATAAAAGTGTCGGTGTGAAACTGAGGTGAAAAGATACGTGGGAAGAGGAGAGAACATGATAAAAAAGTGGTGGATGAAAATGAGGTGAAAAGATACTGGAAGAGGAGAGAACCTGATAAAAAGTGTGGTGGTGAAAATGAGGCTGTGAAAAGATACATGGAAGAGGAGAAAACATGGAAAAAAAAGTGTGGTTTTGAAAATGAGGCTGTGAAAAGATACATGGAAGAGGAGAGAACATGATAAAAAGTGTGCTGGTGAAAATGAGGTTGAGAAAAGATACATGGAAGAGGAGAGAACATGATAAAAAGTGTGGTGGTGAAAATGAGGCTGTGAAAAGATACGTGGAAGAGGAGAGAACATGATAAAAAGTGTGGTGGTGAAAATGAGGTTGTGAAAAGATACGTGGAAGAGGAGAGAACATGATAAAAAGTGTGGTGGTGAAAATGAGGTTGTGAAAAGATACATGGAAGAGGAGAGAACATGATAAAAAGTGTGGTGGTGAAAATGAGGTTGTGAAAAGATACGTGGAAGAGGAGAGAACATGATAAAAAGTGTGGTGATGAAAATGAGGCTGTGAAAAGATACATGGAAGAGGAGAGAACATGATAAAAAGTGTGGTGGTGAAAATGAGGCTGTGAAAAGATACATGGAAGAGGAGAGAACATGATAAAAAGTGTGGTGGTGAAAATGAGGCTGTGAAAAGATACATGGAAGAGGAGAGAACATGATAAAAAGTGTGCTGGTGAAAATGAGGTTGTGAAAAGATACATGGAAGAGGAGAGAACATGATAAAAAGTGTGGTGGTGAAAATGAGGTGGTGAAAAGATACATGGAAGAGGAGAAAACATGGAATAAAGTGTGGTGGTGAAAATGAGGCTGTGAAAAGATACGTGGAAGAGGAGAGAACATGATAAAAAGTGTGGTGGTGAAAATGAGGTTGTGAAAAGATACGTGGAAGAGGAGAGAACATGATAAAAAGTGTGGTGGTGAAAATGAGGCTGTGAAAAGATACATGGAAGAGGAGAGAACATGATAAAAAGTGTGGTGGTGAAAAGATACATGGAAGAGGAGAGAACATGGAAAACATAGAGATGGTGGTGATGGATGACGAGACTTAAGATCCGGAAGGCTGAAGAAGAAGCAAAACCTGGACACTATCAAAGTCAAAATGATGTTCAAAATGAAATGGCTGGGAGACGTTCTGTAAGTAAACTCTAATACGAGGAGGGTATATATGTTTGAAATACAGAGGAGCGTTGCCTAGCATGTAAAAGCGTCACTCATTATCATGCTTAGTGCCACCCACAGTCTAAATAAAACCCACAAGATCCCAACATTAAATACGAAACTTTTAAAATGGCACCAAACCCGCTATGCTGCAAGGCTAATAAGGCAAGACTAATCCCTTCAAATACTCTCTGAATCTCTTAACATAAAACATTAAATAGTAAAATAATAATAAAAGCAAATAAAGTAAGAGTGACCGGGGTTTTTTTCTCTTCACTAAACACGAAGCCTTCAAAATGACACCAAACCCGTGATGCTGTAAGGCTAATCATTCCTTGAAATACTCTCCGAATCCTTTAAAAAAATACTATCTAACTACTACTAAATACTACTAGAAAAATACTAAAAAAAACAAATATAGTAAGAGACACCAAGTTTTTTTCTCTCTTCCACTACTTCCTCCCTCTGCCGTACTATAGCGTCCACCCCTCCTTCCCTCCTCGCCCTCCTCCCACTGGTACTGTACTATGGAGAGCTGACCAACGCTTCCTTGTTGACTAAGTTCAGTGATCCAGGGTGTGTGTGTGTGTGTGTGTGTGTGGTGTGTGTGTGTGTGTGTGTGTGTGTGTGTGTGTGTGTGTGTGTGTGCGTGTGTGACTGTGGTGTGTGTGTGTGGGTGTGTGACTGTGGTGTGTATGTGTGTATGTGTGACTGTGGTGCGTGCGTGTGTGTGTGTGTGTGCGTGTGTGTGTGTGTGTGTGTGTGTGTGTGTGCGTGTGTGACTTTGGTGTGTGTGTGTGTGTGTGTGTGTGTGTGTGTGTGTGTGTGTGTTGTGTGTGGTGTGTGTGTGTGTGTGTGGTGTGTGTGTGGTGTGTGGTTGTGTGTGGACTGGTTGTGTGTGTGTTGTGTGTGGGACTGTGGTGTGTGTGTTCGTATGTGTGTGTGTGGTACCGTTCAACTATAGTTTCCAGGTTGTTTCGGCCGTATGTAATTTAGGCCGTGACGCCCAAACTGACAAACGGCCGAATCGTCTCACGGCCTAAACAACATACGGCCTAAATTGTATACGGCCTAAATAACCAAACTGTTATTTCACATTATTTCACCCTTATGTTAATGTATAGTACACAGTTGTTGGGGTTTAAAGGAACATTTTCTGTCAACTCGCATTTTTTCAACTCGCTCAAACATTTGCTCAAACTCACATTTGACATGATAAAGACATACAAGACTCCTGTTAATTGACTTCTTTGTGATGACGACGCACTTAATCTCAAAGTCCAAGACAAGAGGATTTTACTGAAGATTGCCAAAATGGTTAGGTTGCGATGGAACATTCCGGTATTTGTAAAATAGCTCCTTTCATTCACTGTACCGCAATCATGCTTTGTAAAGGAGAGGAAACAAACTGAAACAAGTCAACTAGTCTTTGTTTTATGAGTAGGAAACAGCAATAAAGAAAAGAACTATAACAAGCTTTGCAGTGCATCAAGAGTCTTACCCGAGGGAGCTACAGACGTTAGGGCTGATTTGAGCAACGTTTTTGGGGAGCATGTGAACAAAGCAATTCCGGCATCACCATAAAGCAGTAAGCTTCCACGGGCGTCCTCGGCAGTGTGGAGGAAAGGGCAGAGTCCATGGGCTCGTCGAGTGCCTTAATGACGATCTGGGCCGTTCATTAATATATTAAAGAGGAGCTCTTGCACTGTTGCCTAAATTCCTGACGGGCACTTAAAGCCATCATTTGAGAAGCTCCTTCACGTGCACAATTGCTGACGCCTAAAGTACAAGACTTGAATTGCCACATCAGGAAACACATGGATAAAGTCCAGAGGTGGAGTCCAAACTTGAGGTTTTAACATGAGTCCTGCGGCACAAAATGACGTTGAGGGTCTGGCCACAAAGCCCTGCGAACAGTCGTGGCCGTGCAAAGACATTTGTGACAAATTAATAGAAGTTCTCGTACCACAGAGGCCTCAAGTACCGGTGCTAAGTACAGTTAGGTAAAGGACGCAAATTAAGCGTTATCAAAAAGAACATTTTAAGAACGCAGGGTCGCCTTTTCACAGTATGGGATCAGTACATCCATAAACGAACTAAACTTCACAAACTTCCTGGCGCCTGCAGTCACCTCGCGCGCATGTATAGACGTGGTGCAGCCTATTCTGTAAGGCAAACCTTGTTTTACACCCTGAAACAGTCGGTTAACTCCTGCGCACGGCCCTTCGCGCCTAAACGTCTCACGGCCTAAACGTCCCTGCGGCCTAAACGTCTCACGGCCTAAACGTCCCTGCGGCCTAAACGTCTCACGGCCTAAACGTCCCTGCGGCCTAAGCGTCTCCGGCCTAAACGTCCCTGCGGCCTAAACGTCTCACGGCCCTAAACGTCCTCTGCGGCCTAAACGTCTCACGCCTAAACGTCTCACGGCCTAAACGTCCCTGCGGCCTAAACGTCTCATCGGCCTAAACGTCTCCTGCGGGCCTAAACGTCTCACGGCCTAAACGTCCTCACGGCCTAAACGTCCCTGCGGCCTAAACGTCCCTGCGGCCTAAACGTCTCACGGCTAAACGTCCCTGCGGCCTAAACGTCCCTGCGCCTAAACGTCCCTGCGGCCTAAACGTCCCTGCGGCCTAAACGTCTCACGGGCCTAAACGTCCCTGCGGCCTAAACGTCTCACGGCCTAAACGTCCCTGCGGCCTAAACGTCCTGCGGCTAAACGTCCCTGCGGCCTAAACGTCCCTGCGGCCTAAACGTCCCTGCGGCCTAAACGTCCCTGCGGCCTAAACGTCCCTGCGGCCTAAACGTCTCGCGGCCTAAACGTCCCTGCGGCCTAAACGTCTCAGGCCTAAACGTCCCTGCGGCCTAAACGTCCCTGCGGCCTAAACGTCCCTGCGGCCTAAACGTCCCTGCGGCCTAAAAGTCCCTGCGGCCTAAACGTCTCACGGCTAAACTCCGGCCTAAACGTCCCTGCGGCCTAAACGTCTCACGGCAAGTCTCGGCCTAAACGTCTCACGGCCTAAACGTCCCTGCGGCCTAAACGTCTCACGGCCTAAACGTCCCTGCGGCCTAAACGTCCCTGCGGCCTAAACGTCTCACGGCTAAACGCCCTGCGGCTAAACGTCTCTGCGGCCTAAACGTCTCACGGCCTAAACGTCTCTGCGGCCTAAACGTCCCTGCGGCCTAAACGTCCCTGCGGCCTAAACGTCCCTGCGGCCTAAACGTCTCTCGGCCTAAACGTCCCTGCGGCCTAAACGTCCCTGCGGCCTAAACGTCCTGCGGCCTAAACGTCCCTGCGGCCTAAACGTCCCTGCGGCCTAAACGTCTCACGGCCTAAACGTCCCTGCGGCCTAAACGTCCACGGCCTAAAACGTCCCTGCGGCCTAAACGTCCCTGCGGCCTAAACGTCCCTGCGGCCTAAACGTCTCACGGCCTAAACGTCCCTGCGGCCTAAACGTCCCTGCGGCCTAAACGTCCTGCGGCCTAAACGTCTCCGGCCTAAACGTCCCTGCGCCTAAACGTCCCTGCGGCCTAAACGTCCCTGCGCCTAAACGTCCTCCGGCCTAAACGTCCCTGCGGCCTAAACGTCCTGCGGCCTAAACGTCCCTGCGGCCTAAACGTCTCACGGCCTAAACGTCCCTGCGGCCTAAAACGTCCCTGCGGCCTAAACGTCCCTGCGGCCTAAACGTCCCTGCGCCTAAACGTCCCTGCGGCCTAAACGTCCCGCGCCTAAACGTCCCTGCGGCCTA
The DNA here is from genome assembly GCA_016584305.1 of Chionoecetes opilio. NCBI lineage: Eukaryota > Metazoa > Arthropoda > Malacostraca > Decapoda > Majidae > Chionoecetes > Chionoecetes opilio. Next base: position 798,332 of record JACEEZ010020100.1, read on the forward strand.
AACGTCTCACGGCCTAAACGTCCCTGCGGCCTAAACGTCCCGCGGCCTAAACGTCCCTGCGGCCTAAACGTCTCACGGCCTAAACGTCTCCCGGCCTAAACGTCCCTGCGGCCTAAACGTCCCTGCGGCCTAAACGTCCTAGCGGCCTAAACGTCCCTGCGGCCTAAACGTCCTGCGGCCTAAACGTCCCTGCGCCTAAACGTCCCTGCGGCTAAACGTCCCTGCGGCCTAAACGTCCCTGCGGCCTAAACGTCCCTGCGGCCTAAACGTCTCACGGCCTAAACGTCCCTGCGGCCTAAACGTCCCTGCGGCCTAAACGTCCCTGCGGCCTAAAACGTCTCACGGCCTAAACGTCCCTGCGGCCTAACTCCACGGCCTCGTCCCTGCGGCCTAAACGTCTCACGGCCTAAACGTCCCTGCGGCCTAAACGTCTCACCCTAAACGCCCTGCGGCCTAAACGTCCCTGCGGCCTAAACGTCTCACCGGCCTAAACGTCCTGCGGCCTAAACGTCCCTGCGGCCTAAACGTCCCTTGCGGCCTAAACGTCCCTGCGGCCTAAACGTCCCTGCGGCCTAAACGTCTCACGGCCTAAACGTCCCTGCGGCCTAAACGTCCCTGCGGCCTAAACGTCTCACGGCCTAAACGTCCCTGCGGCCTAAACGTCCACGGCCTAAACGTCCCTGCGGCCTAAACGTCCCACGGCCTAAACGTCCCTCGGCCTAAACTCCTGCCGGCCTAAACGTCCCTGCGGCTAAACGTCCCTGCGGCCTAAACGTCCCTGCGGCCTAAACGTCCCTGCGGCCTAAACGTCCCTGCGGCCTAAACGTCTCACGGCCTAAACGTCCCTGCGGCCTAAACGTCCCTGCGGCCTAAACGTCCCTGCGGCCTAAACGTCCTACGGCCTAAACGTCCCTGCGGCCTAAACGTCCCTGCGGCCTAAACGTCTCACGGCCTAAACGTCCCTGCGGCCTAAACGTCCCTGCGGCTAAACGTCCTGCGGCCTAAACGTCCCTGCGGCCTAAACGTCCGCGGCCTAAACGTCCCTGCGGCCTAAACGTCCCTGCGGCCTAAACGTCCCTGGGCCTAAACGTCCCTGCGGCCTAAACGTCCCTGCGGCCTAAACGTCTCAAATGGCCTAAACGTCCCTGCGGCCTAAACGTCCCTGCGGCCTAAACGTCCCTGCGGCCTAAACGTCCCTGCGGCCTAAACGTCCCTGCGGCCTAAACGTCCTGCGGCCTAAACGTCCCTGCGGCTAAACGTCCCTGCGGCCTAAACGTCCCGCGGCCTAAACGTCCCTGCGGCCTAAACGTCTCACGGCCTAAACGTCCCTGCGGCCTAAACGTCCCTGCGGCCTAAAACGTCTCACGGCCTAAACGTCCCTGCGGCCTAAACGTCCCTGCGGCCTAAACGTCCCTTGCGGTCCTAAACGTCCCTGCGGCCTAAACGTCCCTGCGGCCTAAACGTCCCTGCGGCCATAAACGTCCCTAAGCGGCCTAAACGTCCCTGCGGCCTAAACGTCCCTGCGGCCTAAACGTCCCTGCGGCCTAAACGTCCCTGCGGCCTAAACGTCCCTGCGGCCTAAACGTCTCACGGCCTAAACGTCCCTGCGGCCTAAACGTCCTCACGGCCTAAACGTCCCTGCGGCCTAAACGTCTCACGGCCTAAACGTCCTACGGCCTAAACGTCCCTGCGGCCTAAACGTCCCTGCGGCCTAAACGTCCTGCGGCCAACCTGCGCCTAAACGTCTCACGGCCTAAACGTCTCACGGCCTAAACGTCCTGCGGCCTAAACGTCCCTCACGGCCTAAACGTCCCTGCGGCCTAAACGTCCATCGGCCTAAAACGTCCCTGCGGCCTAACGTCCCTGCGGCCTAAACGTCCCTGCGGCCTAAACGTCCCTGCGGCCTAAACGTCCCTGCGGCTAAACGTCTCACGGCCTAAACGTCCCTGCGGCCTAAACGTCCCTGCGGCCTAAAACGTCTCACGCGGCCTAAACGTCTCACGGCCTAAACGTCCCTGCGGCCTAAACGTCCCTGCGGCCTAAACGTCCTGCGGCTAAACGTCCCTGCGGCCTAAACGTCTCCGGCCTAAACGTCCCTGCGGCCTAAACGTCTCACGGCCTAAACGTCCCTGCGGCCTAAACGTCCTCACGGCCTAAACGTCCCTGCGGCCTAAACGTCCCTGCGGCCTAAACGTCCCTGCGGCCTAACGTCCCTGGCTAAAGTCCCTGCGGCCTAAACGTTCCACGCGGCCTAAAACGTCTCACGGCCTAAAACGTCCCTGCGGCCTAAACGTCCCTGCGGTCCTAAACGTCCCTGCGGCCTAAACGTCTCACGGCCTAAACGTCCCTGCGGCCTAAACGTCCCTGCGGACCTAAACGTCTCACGGCCTAAACGTCTCCGGCCTAAACGTCCCTGCGGTCCTAAACGTCCTGCGGCCTAAAACGTCCCTGCGGCCTAAACGTCCCTGCGGCCTAAACGTCCCTGCGGCCTAAACGTCCCTGCGGCCTAAACGTCTCACGGCCTAAACGTCCCTGCGGCCTAAACGTCCCTGCGGGCCTAAACGTCCCTGGGCTAAAGTCCGCGCCAACGTCCTGCGGCCTAAACGTCCCTGCGGCCTAAACGTCCCTGCGGCCTAAACGTCCATGCGGCCTAAAAGTCCCTGCGGCCTAAACGTCCCTGCGGCCTAAACGTCTCACGGCCTAAACGTCCCTGCGGCCTAAACGTCCGCGGCCTAAACGTCCCTGCGGCCTAAACGTCTCACGGCCTAAACGTCCCTGCGGCCTAAACGTCTCACGGCCTAAACGTCCTGCGGCCTAAACGTCCCTGCGGCCTAAACGTCCTGCGGCCTAAACGTCCTCGGCCTAAACGTCCCTGCGGCTAAACGTCCCTGCGGCCTAAACGTCTCACGCCTAAACGCCCTGCGGCCTAAACGTCCCTGCGGTCTAAACGTCCCTGCGGCCTAAACGTCCCTGCGGCCTAAACGTCTCACGGGCCTAAACGTCCCTGCGGCCTAAACGTCCCGCGGCCTAAACGTCCCTGCGGCCTAAACGTCCCTGCGGCCTAAACGTCCCTGCGGCCTAAACGTCCTGCGGCCTAAACGTCCCTGCGGCCTAAACGTCTCATGCGGCCTAAACGTCCCTGCGGCCTAAACGTCCCTGCGGCCTAAAACGTCCTCACGGCCTAAACGTCCCTGCGGCCTAAACGTCCCTGCGGTCTAAACGTCTCACGGCCTAAACGTCCTGCGGCCTAAACGTCTCGCTAAACTCCCTGCGGCTAAACGTCCCTGCGGCCTAAACGTCCCTGCGGCCTAAACGTCCCTGCGGCCTAAACGTCTCCTGGGCCTAAACGTCCCTGCGGCCTAAACGTCCTGCGGCCTAAACGTCCCTGCGGCCTAAACGTCCCTGCGGCCAAACGTCCCTGCGGCCTAAAACGTCCCTGCGGCCTAAACGTCCCTGCGGCCTAAACGTCCCTGCGGCCTAAACGTCCTGCGGCCTAAACGTCCCTGCGGCCTAAACGTCCCTGCGGCACCTAAAACGTCCCTGCGGCCAAACGTCCCTGCGGCCTAAACGTCCCTGCGGCTCTAAACGTCCCTGCGGCCTAAACGTCCCTGCGGCCTAAACGTCCCTGCGGCCTAAACGTCCCTGCGGCCTAAACGTCCCTGCGGTCCTAAACGTCCCTGCGGCCTAAACGTCCCTGCGGCCTAAACGTCCCTGCGGCCTAAACGTCCCTGCGGCCTAAACGTCCCTGCGGCCTAAAACGTCCCTGCGGCCTAAACGTCCCTGCGGCTCTAAACGTCTCACGGCCTAAACGTCCTGCGGCCTAAACGTCCCTGCGGCCTAAACGTCCCTGCGGCCTAAACGTCCCTGGCCAACGTCCTGCGCCTAAACGTCCCTGCGGCCTAAACGTCCCTGCGGCCTAAAACGTCCCTGCGGCCTAAACGTCCCTGCGGCCTAAACGTCCTCGGCCTAAACGTCTCCACGGCCTAAACGTCCCTGCGGCCTAAACGTTCACGCGGCCTAAACGTCCCTGCGGCCTAAACGTCCTACGGCCTAAACGTCCTGCGGCCTAAACGTCTCACGGCCTAAACGTCTCCACGGCCTAAACGTCCCTGCGGCCTAAACGTCCCTGCGGCCTAAACGTCTCACGGCCTAAACGTCCCTGCGGCCTAAACGTCCCTGCGGCCTAAACGTCTCACGGCCTAAAACGTCCCTGCGGCCTAAACGTCCCTGCGCCTAAAGTCTGCGGCCTAAACGTCCCTGCGGCACTAAACGTCTCACGGCTAAACGTCCCTGCGGCCTAAACGTCCCTGCGGCCTAAACGTCCTCACGGCCTAAACGTCCCTGCGGCCTAAACGTCCGCCTAAACGCCCGGCCTAAACGTCCCTGCGGCCTAAACGTCCCTGCGGCCTAAACGTCCCTGCGGCCTAACGTCTCACGGCCTAAACGTCCCTGCGGCCTAAACGTCCCTGCGGCCTAAACGTCCCTGCGGCCTAAACGTCCACGGCCTAAACGTCTCACGGCCTAAACGTCCCTGCGGTCCTAAACGTCTCTGCGGCCTAAACGTCCCTGCGGCCTAAAACGTCCCTGCGGCCCTAAACGTCTCACGGCCTAAACGTCCCTGCGGCCTAAACGTCCCTGCGGCCTAAACGTCCCTGCGGCCTAAACGCTGCGGCCTAAAGCTCGGCCTAAACGTCCCTGCGGCCTAAACGTCCCTGCGGCCTAAACGTCTCACGGCCTAAACGTCCCTGCGGCCTAAACGTCCCTGCGGCCTAAACGTCCCTGCGGCCTAAACGTCTCACGGCCTAAACGTCCCTGCGGCCTAAACGTCCCTGCGGTCTAAACGTCCCCTGCGGTCCTAAACGTCTCTGCGGCCTAAACGTCCCTGCGGCCTAAACGTCTCACGGCCTAAACGTCTCGGCCTAAACGTCCCTGCGGCCAAAGTCCCTGCGGCTAAACGTCCTGCGGCCTAAACGTCCCTGCGGCCTAAACGTCCCTGCGGCCTAAACGTCCCTGCGGCCTAAACGTCCCTGCGGCCTAAACGTCCTGCGGCCTAAACGTCCCTGCGGCCTAAACGTCCCTGCGGCCTAAACGTCCCTGCGGCCTAAAACGTCCCTGCGGCCTAAAACGTCCCTGCGCAAAGCCCTGCGCCTAAACGTCTCACGGCCTAAACGTCCCTGCGGCCTAAACGTCCCTGCGCCTAAACGTCCCTGCGGCCTAACGTCCCTGCGGCCTAAACGTCCCTGCGGCCTAAACGTCCCTGCGGCCTAAACGTCCCGCTAACGTCCCTGCGGCCTAAACGTCTCACGGCCTAAACGTCCCTGCGGCTAACGTCCCTGCGGCTAAACGTCCCTGCGGCTAAACGTCTCACGGCCTAAACGTCCCTGCGGCCTAAACGTCCCTGCACGGCCTAAACGTCCCTGCGGCCTAAACGTCTCACGGCCTAAACGTCTCACGGCCTAAACGTCCCTGCGGCCTAAACGTCCCTGCGGCCTAAACGTCTCACGGCCTAAACGTCCCTGCGGTCTAAACGTCCCTGACGGCCTAAACGTCCCTGCGGCCTAAACGTCCCTGCGGCCTAAACGTCCCTGCGGCCTAAACGTCCCTGCGGCCTAAAGTCCCTGCGGCCTAAACGTCCCTGCGGCCTAAACGTCCCTGCGGCCTAAACGTCCCTGCGGCCTAAACGTCCCGCGGCCTAAAACGTCCGCGGCCTAAACGTCCCTGCGGCCTAAACGTCTCACGGCCTAAACGTCCCTGCGGCCTAACGTCTCTCGGCCTAAACGTCTCCTGCGGCCTAAACGTTCTCTGCGGCTTAAACGTCTCACGGCCTAAACGTCCCTGCGGCCTAAACGTCCTCTCGGCCTAAACGTCCCTGCGGCCTAAACGTCTCTCGGCCTAAAACGTCCCTGCGGTCTAAACGTCTCTACGGCCTAACGTCCCTGCGGCCTAAACGTCTCTCGGTCTAAACGTCTCCGGCCTAAACGTCCTCGGCCTTAAACGTCCTCTCGGCCTAAACGTCCCTGCGGTCACTAAACGTCTCACGGCCTAAATCCCTCGCTCTAACTCCTTCTCGCTTTTTTTATCTTAAAACGCTCCCTGCGCTTATAACTCCTATGTCGTCTAACTTCACGCCTAAATCGTCTCACGGTTTCTCTAACTTCTCTCTCGCCTAACGTCCCTTTCTTCTAACGTCTCCGCCTAAAGTTCACGGCTCTAACACTCTCTCGGTCCTAACGTCCTCATCGCCTGTGCCCTAAACTCCCTGCGTCTACACTCTCACGGCCCTAAACTCTCCGCCTGAAACGTCCCTGCGGCCTACACCTGAACTCCCATCGGCCTAAACGTCTCACGGCACTAAACGTCACTCCCTAACGTCCATCGCTAAACGTCACCTGTCCTAATAAACGTCACCTGCCCTAAGATCCCTCAGGCCTAAAACGTCCCTCGGCCCTAAAGTCCCTGGGCATAAACGTCCTGCGGACACTAAAGTCCGTCACCGGCCTAAAGTCCACCTGAAGACCGTAAGATGTCCCACTGCTGAGCCTCAAGATCCCACCTAAAACGTACCCTGCGGCACTAAAACGTTCACAGGCCTAAAACCGTCACTGCGGCCTAGAAGTTCACTGAGAACCGAACTCTCCTATCCACCTAACTTCTCTTCTCATGTTTTTCCTCCCTACATCTCACTCTACTCCGTATTATTTCTGGATCTTTTTCTCTCTTTCTATCTCATCTCTCACTTCGATTGTTGAATTGACTCCATTTCCAGTGTTCCTATATTCACCTTTATACGTTTTACCATACTTCTAAATACAGTACATCCTTCTTCTGGATATATAGTAAAGATTCTTCTTGTTTACCATTATCTATGTATACATCCTATCTGAGTTTTCCTCTCCCTTCACCTCCATGTTCATTTCAAGTATCCACTTACGTCACCTGAAGAATCTTTTCGTCACCCCGAATGTCAACTGAAGAATCGTCACCCCAGGTATATCCCACCTGAAGACCGTCCCCAGTTCCCTGAAGAATCACCCCGGACCCACCTGAAGAACCGTCACCCCAGATATCCACCTGAAGAACCGTCACCCCAGGAACCCCACCTGAAGAACCGTCACCCCAGGATATCCCACCTGAAGAACCGTCACCCCAGAATGTCCACCTGAAGAACCGTCACCCCAGGATATCCCACCTGAAGAACCGTCACCCCAGGATATCCCACCTGAAGAACCGTCACCCCAGAATGTCCACCTGAAGAACCGTCACCCCAGGATATCCCACCTGAAGATCCGTCACCCCAGCCCACAGTGAATGTAATATATAAAATTAGGATAACAAATATATTCCTTTGTGTTATGCATCTTTTTGTGAAAGTTTAAAGAAAAAATTAAGAGTAATATACAGTGTTCCAAAATACAAAATAATTATACTTTACTCAGTATTCCCAAATACAGTACATTTATTTCGTGGATTTATACTTCAGGGAGTCTTTTGTTTGGCATTTCCACAGAAAACCATCCTTCGATCTGGAGTATTTTGTCCAATTCATCCAGTTATCACAAGTATCACACTTAACTTCACGCTTTAAAAATCTGTTTTGTTGGAGCCACCGAATAACTATAGTGGAATCATCACACAGCAGTGGTAGGACGCTATAGTTTGGAAGGTATTGCGTGCCAGGGTCCACTGACTGAGTCTGACTCCTATGACTAATTTATTTTAGCCCACTTACTTTTATATAGTCCTCCTACCTGACTGGAGGGTCCTGATTCCTCCCTTTTACCCATTTGACCTGACCTAATTTGGAAGGTGAAGTCAGGTCAGGTCTTGACCCCACCTGAAGAACTGTCATCCCAGGTGTTGCCACCTGAAGAACCGTCACCCCAGGATATCCCACCTGAAGAACCGTCACTCTGCCAAACTCTGGGGTGACGAATCATTCTTCATTTCCTGTGCATCTATTGTCCACGTCTACTCACTTGTTCTCTTCTCTCTCCTTCTTACCTTCCCGTTCTGTTAATTACACTGTCACTTTCTACACCTCCATAAAAATGTCTTCCCATCTGCCTCTTCAGAATTTACCTCACTTTCCCTGCAGCT